>BEXV01003336.1:17519-34182 GCA_003118195.1 Hemicentrotus pulcherrimus | reverse complement strand
CCTTGCACACGTCTGCTAAATAACAGCCGGTGATTGGTCAATTTAGCATACGTGTGCCATGTTCTATACGTCTGGGGCATGCGAATAAAGTCCACAACGGCTTTCTATATGATTGGTCAATTTAGCAGACGTGAGCCGCGTTCCATATGTCTGGGGCATGTGAATAAAGTCCACAGCGGCTTTCCATACGCGTACGCTTTGTCAAAACCATGCGTACAATAAGAATTACTTAGAAGTATAATGGTAAATGACCATGCGTACGTTATGATGGACCCACGCGTACGTTCTGTCAGAACCACGCGTACGCTCTGACAGGCACGCGTACAGTCTTGGCACACGTTATGAAGGCGATAGCCAACCATACAAAATCGCAGTCAACGTGTGAGTATCAATGACACGCCTTGTGCAAAATTTCCACTGATCTGCGGCGTTCCTCATGGTTCCGTAATCGGCCCACTTCTCTTCGTTCTCTACACCAGCCCACTGTCTAAGGTTATTAATTCTCACCAGGGGATTCAACATGCGATGTACGCTGACGACACTCAGATTTATATAACTCTTAAGCTTAACGGGAAGGATGATGCGACTCGAAAATTCAGCAGTTGCCTTGAAGACATTAGGTTCTGGTTTTCTAACAATAGACTTTGCCTTAATGAACGAAAATCTGAAATGATCCACATTACTTCTAAATTCAGAAACACCGATTCCTTCCCCGACTTGGTTCCCGGAGATGGTTCACTGAATACCATCGAGACCTTGGTGTTTTAATCGACAAAAATCTTACATTTCAGCAGCATATTAAAAACGTATTTAAATCGGCATCTTTTGGAATCTTTAAAATTAGGAAAATTAGGAAATTACTTGACCGGCCCACAACTGCAAAATTAACCCATGCATTTGTATCCTCCCACCTTGATTATTGTAATTCAATTTTTTCTGGCCTTCCGCATTCGTACATACTTCCACTTCAAAGGATTCAGAATACTGCTGCAAGGCTTGTTACTCTCTCGAGAAAGTTTGAGCACATAACCCCAATATTGCGTTCTCTTCATTGGCCTCATACACCATCGTATAACATTTAAAGTTCTTCTTACATACAACATTCTCCATGACCAAGCCCCTAAATATCTTTCAGATTTGGTTTCCTTACGTTCTTTTAGTTTTTTAAGACCTCTTCGATCATCATCAACCATGCAGTTAAACCTTGGACCTCGTACCGTTACAAAATATGGCGATCAAGCTTTTTCAGTAAATGCCCCTATCCTTTGGAATAAATTACCAGCGCACTTTTATAATATTCATTCTCTTGACTAATTCAAGTCCTTGCTGAAAACGCACCGTTTTAATTCATGAAAGATATTCTGCAGTTGTGAGTCGGTCAAAGGAGGTGCACACCGTCTTATTTCTTGTTTGTTCGATCTTATGTTTGATCCTATGTTTGATCTTACCCTTATTTTTATTATTTTATATGCATGATTTATTGAATAAAGAAGAGATGTATAAGTTGTGTGTTTATTATAAGTTTTGGTAAATAATTTTTTAGTCAGACTATGGTGCGCTTAGAGACACCAGTATTAATCGCCTGTTAAATATTGTGTATTATTATTATTATTACATGTACATGAAATGAGCTGTAAAGGGTACATGAGCATTTGTGTACATCAATAAACCACTTCTTGTTATTGCCAAAATCAAACTGATTGGATCTTTGCGCAGCATAAAACGTACAACCATTTGGTGCAATGGTCTGAAAATCAAACTATTACTTACTGGCTCTATTCGACAACTAATAGTCATTATTTTCCCACTTAAGAACGTTTTTAAGCCCCCTATTTTTTATGCAAGTTCTAAATTAGTATTATTTTTCAAATGCCGTTGGAATTTAACCTTTTCATTTTTTGGCCTGCAAATGGGGCATAGTACATGTACCTTTAAGTACACTTATATTTTTTCCAGCAGTTTTAATAACTTCAGTTCCACATGCTCCGTCCAACGTATTTTGCCACTATTGCTCTTTTCAAACAGCTGCCGTTTAGTGTGACAGAAAAATCATTTACTGATCGTGATTCAATAAGCATCACATTTGTCTTATCCGCGTACCCACTGCACTACTTGTAGCTACTTGCTCCCTCCATTTAGAAAATAATCCTATTTTGCTTATGTTAATTGAGAGCTGGCTGAGTTGATGAGACAGCCACCTTTCAGTGACCACCCTGGGAGGTCTAATCCCTCCTAGCCAAACTTGTACAGACGGCCTGTAAGTCAAATAGTTTAGCGCCCTGCCTTTTTGAAACATAGGAAGGAGGCCTTTGTTTTCTTTTTCTTTTTCTTCTTCAAAATGCCCGCTCGATACATTTTCCCTGACAGTCGGGCTATTTTTCAAGATGGCCGCCAGCAAATTTTTATTTTATTTCAAGCTTCAGGAAAAAATCATTTTAGCAGTATGTTTTTCATGTTTTTTCATTTTTTTTTTTAAAAGATGGAAAAATGGAAAAATACTCCTGTAGGGTCATGCATTATGTTCAAGGCATGGCCTCAAAGAGTTTTTTTTATGTTGGGGATTGGGGCAAAATGCAATGAATTATTGATAATTTATTGCATTTTTTTGTTTTTTGTATTTGTGGGGGTCCCGTACCCTAGCCTCCGCTGCGTACAGTCATGATCCAGTGGCTAAGCAATGACCTCGATACTGTGAGGCACCAGGGTCAAAACCGTGTCGATGTGCTATATTAGTGTCCTTTTGTGAGGCATTAGTCCTTATTATTATCAGTTTAAGGACGTAGGGCCCCTTGTTGATTAGGAAAGTTGCACACACATGCTATAGCAGTCACGCAAAACAAACACTCACAAATTATTCTTCAATACAATCTGAGAATGTATTTTATTATCTAGATCTATTAGAAATAAAACTTTGTCAAAATCTTTCCATAAATTGGGGTAAAAATAATTATTCCACCATTATGACCAACAGTGTATATGAACAATTAATCATCTACATGTTGTAAAATAAACATCAAGTGAAGAATCCTACAGTATAACTTTTATAATCAGAACTCTTATGAGAAAATATGAGATTAGATATTTCATGCATTCATGTGACGTTATTAATCCTAAACGTTTGAAAGTTGAATGTTTTATGTTAAGAATTAACAAAAGAGATTGAGTAGGAAGAAACTCTGTTGGTATCACTTGATATTACTTGCCAAAATATCAGGCATATTCATATCAATTATTATCATGTCGATATGACAAATGCAGGGAAAGAGGGAATATGCCCCATGGATATTCAAATCTGATTATCTTGCTAGGAACACGTTGTGTGCTCAAAAAACCTTTGCTGCAACTTTATTACCAACTTTGAGACGACAAATCGTCGCCTTGCAGATATATTCCAACTCGTATCCGGACACCTACCCCCTGGACACACACCTCCGGATAACCATCCCCAGTCAACTACCCTCTAGAACAACTGCCCCCTAGGGCAACCACCNCCCAGACAACTACCACCTAGGATAACTACCCCCTAGGTAAACCACCCTCTAGGACGACTACCCCTTAGGACAACTACCCCTTAGGACAACTACCCCCTAGGGCAACCACCCTCTAGGACGACTACCCCCTGGGACAACTAACCCCCGGACAACTACCCCCCATACAACTACCCCCTAGGACAACTACCCCCGGACAACTACCCCTGGGAACCACCCTTTTGGACGACTACCCCGGATAGTTGTCCGGGGGTAGTTGTCCTAGAGGATAGTAGCCGTAGTTGGTAATTGTCTAGGGGTAATTGTTTTGGGGGTAGGTGTCCGGGGTAGTTGTCCCAGGGGGTCGTTGTCCGTTCTTTCCCTTTGTAGCGCTACTTGATTTTTTGCAAAGATTTTTCTATCTGTAGATAACATATCGTTGATATATTCTATTGTATTTTTGTATTGGTTTATTGAGATAAAAGTTATCGACCCTGCAGCAGATAGCTGAAACTGTTCATGTTACATAGTCAAAATTACATGGCATAACAATTACATTAAAAGATAAGGAAAACAATACAAGTGTTGTTTACATTTAGATACAATTTAAACGTTTTATTGTTAATATATAATTGCAATTTTTGGTGGAAAATAAAAATTGACATCTAATAATTTACAGTTAATTGCAACAATGACGGAGTAGGTGGCCAACGAAGTCTGATAAAGATTGAACAATAAAATTGTTTCCAGCGGCTTTGTTGCCAAATTTTAGCTGATGACCCTCTCCTATCAAAAGCACCACCTCCCCTCCTACGGTAGCAATTCTTGTACCAAGGATTTTTCAAATATACAACGAAGTGCGCTTATCTTCAATATGTTTCATAATGCCGGTATATATATAGGCAGATAACAGACTCTTAGTAAGCAGCTTACTATGACGCGCCCTGGGAACTTTGATCTCTTAATCTGAGATAATTTGTTGGGAAAACACTTGAAAAACTTATGCCTTATCAGATCATGACAGGTCGACTTAATCACCCAGTTATTGGTCTGTAAACTGGGGGTCTGTGGGGAAAAAACAGGTCAATCTAATGGCATCAGACATTTACCCCTCTAAACATTAACAATCATACTTCAGCGATCTGCCTTTTTAAATCAACACAATTGAACATTATATATATATATCGGTACTAAAGGATCCATGCAAAACTTAGGTTTGAACAACATAGGAAAGAAGTTACTGCTATCACAAACAAACGGTCATGGTGACGGTCCTAATTGCTATGAAAATATTTTTTATCACGGACAATCTGGTGCAGTCATATCAATTCCACTTGTTGATCAAACAATAGATACATGACCCGTCAGAATAAATTAAAGGAGTTTCATTAAAGACCCTATCCGATGAAAATTCAACTTTTTATCAATGGAAAGCTGAATGAACATAGAATACAAATGTAAAGGAATTCAAACATATTTTCCCTTTCAGTATTGCATAAAAGCGAATCAAAACCTTATTTTGCGCACCTCTTCAAGTTACAGTGACGACATAACATGTGCACCGATCGGCTCGCCTATATAGCTGAGGCGATGAGCCGTGCTTAATTAATGCAAAGTCATTGTGAATATGCGTACTCCACATAAGATGATGTCATCAATTCAACTCCCGATTTTCAAAGTTTTAGATTTCGAGTTTTCAGAGAGCTGTTACTCGTCTGACAGGCACTAAAGTAGCATATAAATGGTATTAGTGTATTCTATGGCTTGTTAGCTTTCCTTTTATATATAATTCATCTTTTTCATTTTTCACTTCGGACAGGGTCTTTAAAAAAACTAAATAGCTAGTCAGCACTGGCAAGTATTTTGATAAGTCTCATACTATTGTTGATTTACTTTAATATGCTAATAGCACCTTGATGACTCGGTAAATACAGAGTTGAACGCCATTTGCTTATAAGACTTTGCCTTTGTTTGCTTCGGTAATCACAGAAGTTTGCTAATTGTTAAGTGCACCACAAGGCCAAATGAAAACAAAACTGGTGTATGCAAGTCAGGTGACATAACTGTATCAATGATGTACGTGCTATTACCACGATTACGAGGAAAAGAAGTCGCTCTTCAGACTTCACCATAACCGTCAACCACTCATATTTGATATTTTGAGAGTTATATTGATCGTCATAGAAAAATTGAATTTTAGACCGTGTACAAAATTTAAAGAAGTAAGTATCATGCATGATGGGTGTTCTATTCTGTCAAATTATGTAAGCAATGATGATTGTGTCTGTATACTATTTTGTTTCGTATACGTAGTTACCGCAGTATATCTTGTTTCGTTGGGTGTCTAGACGATGAACGACTGTATTGTTCAACTAAGTGAACAAATAAACTTCGTGCAAATTTCTTGCAATGTTTTCTCATAACAGTGTTTACAGGTGTCACTGGATGATATAGTTATTGAATAATTTCTTTTCTGATTTTATTATGTTTTCTATTGGACTTGATGCTATTCTGTAATGATTTTACACTCACGCGTTTGATGATGTTTCTCCGATTGCAATCGCTAATAGTTATTGGCCAAGAAACATATATCGTGCTTCAGCTTATGCAGTAATTTTCAGATTTATTTTTTGTATTTTTTTCACAGAGGAAGCACGTCATAATATTGAAGATGGCGAGGGTTTCGTCCAATAAGTTGATTTGTTGGGGTGTGACCGGTGCGATCATGGCCAGTATCGGAATCGTTCTCATTCCCGTCACAGATGTCGTCATTTTAAAAGTCTTGGAACAGGTAAGTTACAAAACAAGTTGCCCTATTTTATTGAATAAGAAGTTACTCTAGCAACTTTATAGAACGGGTTTGACACAGTAGAAAGGAATGTCTTTTTTTCTTTTTAGATCTATGATCAATCTTTGTTATTTTGGTTTTATAGCAACGTACTAAACTTGATGATACAAAGGATTGAAGTCACAGACTATACCATTCAACCTTATAAGCTATGGTCAATGATCGTGCTATTATGTTGACGAACAGACATAATATTATGCTCTCTCACCCATTTCCTGTCAGCTATACATGTATGTATGAGGATGTTGTAATCCCAAAATCTTTATCCCTCATTCAACTCCTTCATATCTTCCTCTTTCTTATCCCCTTTTCTTTCATCCTTTTCTTTCATCCTTTTCTTTCTCCTCTCTTTCTGTCTCCCTTTCTCTTTCTCTGCCCATTTCTCTTTGTCTGTCTCTATCTATCTGCTCACCTACCTTCTCCTTCCCCTCTAATTCTCTCTCTTTCTCTCTCTCCCTTTCTCTCCATCACTCTCTCTTCTGCCGTCACTCTCTCCCCACCGTTCTCTCACTCCTATGTAACAGGAGGGAATCATTGTCCCCAGCGCCCTGGCCTACCCTCTATGGGAAGAGGTCCCTATCCCAATTTATTTCCAGTTCTGGTTCTGGAACCTCACCAACCCCGAGGAGTTCTTACAAGGTGGACCAGCCAGACTAGTAGAGCTGGGACCTTATACCTACAGGTGGGTAAACCTCGGACAAAGGAATGTCTATAGGCCTACACAATCACCGTTATCCCACCCCCTCTCTCTTTCTCTCTCTCTCTTTCTCTCCAGCGTTCTCTTCCTCTCTCTTTCTCCTTTCTCTTCCTCTTTCTTTCCCCCTTTCTCTACTTCTGTCTCTCCCTTCCCCTGTCTCTCAGGCACCGTATTCTTTTTTGTTATGTTAATGAGACCTATGTTCATGTATTTATTTTTAAAGATTGTTATCTGGTGAACCAAAACGTCTAACTCAATACATCAATTGTAATTTTTTTTAAAGGAAAATAAAAAAAAGGTATCAGTTTTCAAAAATATCACAATATTCCTCCTTTTTACTTTTTGACACCCCCATTCAAATTGGTCTGGCGACTCCCCTGAAAATGTTGACAATTAGGTAACAAAATTTACTTGTTGGACATCGATATCTATCACACTCTTAATCAAGCATATGACTTTCCATTCATACATTTAATCGATTATACAATTAATGATATATGTAATGATAATAATAATAATATTTAGCTTTTATGATGACGATGTATCTCTATAATTAGCAAATAAAATCAAACTCTTTAATTTCTCAACCACGCAACAGGGAGTATCGTCCCAAGGTGAACATAACTCATTACGATAACCGGACAGCAAGCTACCTCAACATGAAGAGTTTTGTCTTTGACCTGGAGATGTCTATCGGTCCCGAATCAGACACCTTCACCGCAATCAACAGTCCTGTCTTTGTGAGTAAGATACATGACTATGTCAAATGAAAGACATACCCCTAATACGTAACATACAAGTAGAGTCCTTCTCAATTTCCCATCCAAATGGCACCTGAATATCCAATTTGGCATATGTGTCTTTATTTTTGCTAGTCCGAAATCTTTATGTGTAGATTGCAACCTGAAAATTTGATGACCTTTCCACTCTTTTTGATTTGTCAGAATTTGGTACTGACTTCTGTGCCTCTCCCTCCAGCAAAAACATAGATCCTCCCCTTCATAGTGGATTTTGGATGAGTAGAAATGGCATCTTCCATGTTTTTCACTCAATGTTAAAAGGTCCACGGAGCCAAAACCAAGTTGTTGAACATTTTGTCTCATGAAAACTCATCACTTATCTGAACTCAATTTTAAATTTGGGGTGGTATTTTTGTTTAGTAAATTCTTATCTCGAATCAAAATGAATAGCTCAGTCCGTTATCGAGTATGCATAATACTCAGAAACGTCATTTAGTCAAGTTTTGAACCATCAGCGTTCCTTCCATTTAATGACATTTCCTCTTAACCTCATAGACTATTGCCCACTGGCTCAAGAACGCCCCGGACTTGGTGCAGAAGGCTTGGGAGCTCATTCACGATCTTTCCAAAGCAGATGTCATCATAGAACTGTCAGTTGATGGCTTCGTCTGGGGCTATCCGGACAAGTATTTGGAACTAGCCCAAAGGATTCTTGGTGAAGAAGTCGTTCCGTTTACCAACTTTGGGATACTAATGGGGGTAAGAGATTTCTATTGTGTTCATATTTTCTAGAAGTCGCCGTTTCTCTTTTCACAATCTGTCGTTGCCCATCCTTTGTTTTTTCTCTCTGATCCAATCTCTCTGTCTGATTGCCTGTCTTTCTCCTCTTTGCCCTTCGCCCCTTCTCCCCCTTTCCTTTCTCTCTCTCTCTCTTTCTTTCTCTCTCTCTCTTTCGCGCCCTCTCTCTACCTCTTTCTCCCCTCTCTTTCTTTCCACATTCTTTAATCCCACACCGGTTTACCAATTTCAATTAATTATTGTCAGTACTCCTTCTCGCTCTAAGTATATCCTGCTCTCTCTCAGTACAACACTGGTCATGATGGTATTTTGGTCGAAACAGGTGTCTGCCCCCTCTCTCCTACCAGTTTCATTTGTTTATCATCCTCGCTTTATTCCATCTCACTCTTTCTTATTACAATAATAGTGAATATGATGGACATCTCTTTTGTGTATACCGATGATTGTCTCTTTCTCTCTCTCTCTCTCTCTCTTTCTATCTGTCATTTTCATCCTACCTCTATTGAAACGAGTGTCAGTTTCATTTAAAATTAATAACAATAATAACTACATTTATGAGGCGCTTAATACAGGCGCGCAGGTGGTACTGTATAATTCAGTTTAATTTTCAACATGGTCACTAGCTTAAAAGCAACAAAATAAAATATTACTAATACTAATTACTAATTTATCTCTCTAATTCTACCCTGCTCTTTCTCAGACCCGACAAAAGTGATGATGGCATTTTGGTTGATTCAGGTGTCTGCTCCCCCCTCTCTCTCTCTCTCCCTCTCTTCATTTACCAACCAGTTTCAGTTATATATTTAACTAATACTCATTCTCGCTTTAATTCTCTCCTGATCTTCTTTGTCGTACAAGTGATGGTGTTTGGTCGGCGCTTAATGGTGCCCCCCCCCCCACTTCCCTCAAAAGTGATGATTGCACTTTGGTTCATTCAGTGTGTTTGCCTCCACCTTTCTCTCTCACTCTCTCATTCTCCAACCAGTTTCAGTTATGTCAAGTTTCAAGTTTTACTGTTCCACATTTTACAGAAAATATAGACATACGTATATAATAAAAAAATTATACAATTCAATTGTAGTATAAATGAGCACATCTCAATGATTCTCAATTCATATTATAGATTAAGTAGAATGTGAGGAACCTATTAAAAAGCAGTGCTTGTATTATATAGGTCCCTGGAGAAAAAAAATAAGTAATGTAGATGAAAAAACAGTAGCAGTAGAGAAAGACGTAATTTGGAGGAGAGAACTTAAAACACACAAAAAGGGACATTTGTATTATAAAATAATGCATTAGCACCAATACCCAGAGTCACCCGGTTAAAATGCGTAGTTATCCGAGCAATTTAGTAAGACTAGCACAAAGTAATTTGTTTTTATACATTACAATAACCGGATCATGCATCATTAATGAACAATTAAGATTAAAATGAAAAAAGGACTGTGGGGAGGGCAAACAATTATATTAGATGTAAGTATTTAAAAGAAAAAATCGAAGTTTGCGTTTAAAGGTACTATGTCCCATTTGCAGGCCAAAAAATGAAAAGGTTAAATTCCAACGGCATTTGAAAGACAATACTAATTTAGAACTTCACTGAAGGAAGGGGGGCTTGAAAATGTCTCTAAGTGGGAAAATAATGACTATATGTTTTCAAATCGACTTATTAATAACAGTAAGTAATAGTCTGTTTTTTCAGACCATTGTACCGAATGGTCGTTTGTTTTATGCTGCACAAAGATTTAATCTTTGTATTTTCGGCCATTACAAGAAGTGGGTTATTGATGTAAACAAATGCTCATGTACCCTTTACAGCTCATTTTATGTATGTTATTACCAAAGATGAAAAAGGGTCAGTCAGTCACTCAATGGTGTCTGACAGAGAAATCTAGCAAGTGAACGGGTTTCCTGGCATAATTTGAATATTAGGACGCTGCTAACGTTTAAATTTCACAGATAGAACGTACATGACATAATTCCTGCACAGTTCTACAGAATTTGATGTTGGCTGCAAAAGGGACATAGTATTTTTTAAGCAATTTAACGATGGTGCTTCCTTAACTCCGAATCCAAACCATTCCAAAAAGAGGGACCAGTATACATGATTGTTTTGGGGGCGAAAACTGTCCGAATTGGGGGAAGATTAGAAATTGTCTCTTTGTCTTGTGTGATAGGAGTAAATAACGCTGTTCAAAGCGAACATAGGAGGGAATATATTGGGGCAAATTATCCTTGCTTAGCGGATACATGAAAATTCCGAAGAAATAAATGTATAAATCAAGTACTTTCAGAAAACGATTTGCAAGAAATAAAATTTTGTGTGGGCCTGGAAAGCAGATTTATTATTCTTATTGCTCTCTTTTGGATCATAAAAATTGAATTGATTTTTGTTTTTGAACAATTTCCCAACTAGATGCTAGCACCCCGTAATTTAGATACGGTAGCAACGGAGTTGAATATAATATTTTTAAGACATGAGATGGACAAGAAGATTTCAAATTTAGTATGTATTACACCTACGTTCCTAGACAACAGTTAGCATAAATGATCAATTTGAATTTTCAGTCAATAAAAAGACTAAGAAATTTAGTGGGGTTTATCTGGGTTAAGGGTAATCCATTAACCAAAACTGAGAGCTCACATAGTGTATCGCTAAAAATCATAAAATTAGTTTTGTTCAGATTCAGGGATAATTTGTTTGCTTGTATCAATTCAACTACAAAAAGCAATTCAAAATACAGGGAATCAAGAAGAATTCTAGGATGGGAATGTGAGCAAAAATTGCTTGAGTCGTCTGCAAAGTGTAGGAATGAAAGAACCATGGATGAACTTATGAAATCATTTATATGGATAATAACAAGAAGCGGGCCCAAGAGAGCCTTGTGGTACCTCACAAGTTATTGATCAAATACTTGAGTTACAATCATTAATGGAGATAAATTGGGTTCTGTTGGTAATAATTAATAATAACTAGCTCTAATTCTCTCCTTCGTGATCTTCTTTTAAGTACAAGTGATGGTATTTGGTCGGCGCTTAACGGTGTCTCTCCCTCTATCTGTCTCCCTTTCTGACTCCCTTTCTATAATTCTTAAAATCCCATCTTAATTGATACCAATATACATTCTATCTTGCTCTTCTCAGTATAACAACAGTGATGATGGCGTTTGGTCGGTGTATACCGGTGAAGATGATCTTATGATGCTCAATCAAATGGATATGTGGAACAGGGAGAAGTTACTACCTTGGTGGACTACAGACTACGCCAATGCCTTGAATGGAACAGGTCAGTAATATTGGTGATAGTGGTACTAAAAATAGTGTTAATTAAAAGAATAATAATCAACCAATGAGAAACATATAGTTCTACTAATTAGACTTGATAAGGAACAATGAAATAAGAGTTTGCCTTTCGAACATTTCGCAGTTCTTTTTCATACTGTGCCAATTACACCAATATCCGATACACCCGATTTTTCATAGACTCTTTTCTGTTTGCTTTCAAAAGGGGATGCAACCAACATACCCGTAAAGACACCCCCAAAATTGATGGTGATAATATCGATGATATTTTTTAAAGATCAAACTAGAACGCAACAATAGTAATAACAATAATGATAATAATAATAATAATACAAACAATAATAATGATGGTAAAAATAAAAGAAGAAGAAGAGAAGGAGAAAAAAAGAAGAAAGATTATAATTATGATTATGATAATAATCATATTCATACAACGCTTTATACTAATTTCTCTGTGCGCTTTACTACTATTACTCCGGTTTTAACCGAATTACCCTGAAAGGCGCCCTGCCCTGGCATTCAAGGAATTTATCTTTCCGGGTACCCATTTATTTCAAGTGGGTGGAGAGTGGTAAACGGACACCAATGTTTTGCACACTAGTGCCATAGCAGTGATTCGAACCGCATACCTTGCGATCCATAGTCCGGTGACATACCCAGGAGACCGGCCACAACACCTTCAGGTACCCGTGGCGTCTCCGCCTAGCTAAATATAGTAGTTGTCAAATATTATTATTAACTTGTTTATTTTTTTTCCCCATCTCAGATGGGACGATAATGCATCCATTCGTAGACAAAGATGAAGAGGTGTATGTTTACTCTACCTATGTGTGTCGGTAAGTCTAACAACTCCCTAGGGAATGGAAATCAGCTTTTGTGATTTTGTCATGATTAGTTAGGGATCACTTTGTTTTTGAGTGGAAATTCACGCTCATATTAAATGAATCCACTTCCAAAAGATAAGTTAACCACTACTTTGGGATGGATTCCACCTAGTTAACTTATGGAGTGGAAAACGAGGTGATTCTTAGAGTGGATTTTAACTTCTCTGCATTAAAAGAAAAAAATGTTCAGGAATCACTGTCCAAGTTTAGCGTTTATGACAAGCATTTGGCATTATATTCCTCAAATTGTACAGATGCTGCATCATAAACGAGTACAAACCCATTATACAAACTACGTGATGGTGCGATACAATTGTAACCCATACGAGCTCTCTCAATTAAAAGATAAATAGAGGATGTGGTGTGGGAGTGTTGTTTCGCGGAATAACTGATTTTCTTTGAGCTGTTATTTAATTTAATTATTTAAGCAAAATTTTGTTTGAATAATTTGCAGATCTGGCTTGTTGGTGTTTAAGGGGTACCGGGAGTTTCGTGGTATATGGTTGTATTACTTTAGCGCACCAGAGTACCTGTATGCCAATGCCAGCATCTACCCCACTAACATCGATTTCTGCACCCCTGATCAGACCACCTGCCCCCCTACAGGATTGATCAATGTCAGTGAATGCTATTTTCGTAAGTAAAAATTAATAATATGATTAATGTGACCTCATTTGCCTAGAGTAGCTATATAAGTATCAATACTGCTGTTCCTTCCTATTTCATTATACTTCCTTTCCTTTACTGTTTCAGTATCATTGCTTTATTTCGCTACTGCTTACCGGATTCTTTACTTGACTTCTTCTTCTTATCGAGTCACTACACAAGTCCCGTCCAGTGGTCCACACAGGCTTTGTCACGGCAATTCACGGCTTCCAGATCATCTTGGGTGCATGGCTCTGGCAGGTGTGAGCAGACTAGCAGGTGTTCCATTGTCTGTTCCTGGCCGCCTTCACATGCCGTTTGTTCGTCTCCTAGACCCCACATGTGCATTAGGACTCTGCATCGACCGTAGCCAGTTCTTAGGCGGTTGAGGCTAAGCCAGGTAGGCCAAGTCTCACTGGAGCCGGTTGCGAGGGATTCCTTCGGGCTGTGGGAGAGTTTATGTGGAGTGGTCTGAAGGTGGTTAGACCACAAAGTCATCCTTTGGTTGTGAGGGCTAGTATTAAGAGGCTCTACAAAGTGCAGAAAGCTGTGTCTTGATTTGAGCCGCTTGCCCACTGGCTGTTGTTCGAAGAGTGGGTGGAGTGGATTGTTTTCTTGTTTGTTCTTTTCTTTCTGGGACAAGACCAACCTTCTGACGTGTGGAGGGGCAATACTGCAGAGCAGGTAGATGTCTTCTACTTTAGTTGGCCTAAGGCATCCAGTGATCGCTCTGCAAGATGAATTTAAAGCTGGGTCAATCTTGGGTGCATGGGCCGACCTACTCCATACTGGTGATGCCTACTCCGCAGCAGAGAAGCAAAGCGCGAGGGCTGTCGTCCGGATTGTTCTGGCATCAGTCCCCCAGTTGGTGTTGGCTAGCTTCTTAAGTATGCTGTTGCGGGCTCCAACTTTTGTCTCTGTGTTGGCAATGTGGTTCTTGTAGGTAAGGGAGCGATCGAGTGTGACGCCTAAGTAGACTGGGTTGGGAGTGTGATTCAGCCTTTTCCCATACCAGCTGATCACATAAAGACTGACTTGACTGATTCGTGATTTTATCATTTAATTATTATGATTATTTTTTGTTTTAGTATTATTAGTATTGTTTGTTGTTTTTGATGTTGTGTATATTTATTTTATTCATTTGTATCTGGCAATTAAAAAAATAAAAAATAATTTAGGGAAAAAAATGTTTTACAAGTTTAGATAATGCAATCTCGGGAACGCTAGGGATAGAGAAAAAAGTTATCGTAACTAGGGCATAAAGCCCCCTTCCAATAACCAGTCTTTGTTAACATAAAATACATTAAGTTCGGTGTCTTCACTCAAAGGACATTAGAAATGTGTATAAATAGAGTATACCTACTCTGAGACAAATCAAGAAGTCAACAAATTTGTATTTTTATGTGCGATTGACCGTGGTCTTTATAGAGAGCTGATTACCATGATAAACTCTTTATCAATCAAACTGGTCAGCAAAGTAATTATAATGAAAACATAACAAACAGCAATGAATGCAAATCATTACTTAGAGCATTATATGCAGGGGCGTCGCCAGACCTTTTTCAGTGGTGGGGGGGGGGGGTGTAGAGGCCAACAATTACCGACAAAACTAGCCACCAATTACCGACAAAATTAAATGTCCAATATTTACAAATTCAACCCTATAAACCTTGGGCCGAAGGCTATATTGTTTTTCCTATGGACTATCTATAGTACTTGCATATGCGCAAAATGGTCATTTTCCTCGACGACATGAATATACGAATTATTTCTTCAATTTAGTCAGCATCATAGCTATATATTTCAAAGCAGGCACGGAGCTAGGATCTTATTTTAGAGAGGGGCGGTAGTGAGCAAGAGAATCACTTAAAAGCACGCTCATTGGTGGGGTGTGGGTGATGGGCCTCCCGCGCGAAGCGCAGAAGCTTAGACGTTTCCTTAAATCATTAGGAAAAGAAGATGATTAATTGAACCGTTTTCGACTGGTAATCCTTGGCTGTATGAAGTTCCCCCCTCCCGCGTGAAGCGCGAAAGCTTTGACGTTTCATTAAATTATGAGTAAAAGCAGATGATTTGGGGTACTGTTCTCGACTCTTAATCCTTATTTGAATGAAGCTTTCCCCTCCCGACCGTGCGAGGCGCGGAAGTTTTGACGTTTCATTAAATTATTAGAGAAAACGAGACGATTGGTCGTACCGTTTTCGACTCTTAATAAAGCCCTTTTTATCTGAATTCAGTTTCCCCCTTTCGCGCGAAGCGCGGAAGCTTTGACGTTTCCTTAAATTATTAGAAAAAGAACACGATTTGTTGTACCGTTTCCGACTCTGATTAAGCCCTATTAATTTAGTCTGAATCGAGTTCCCCTCTTTCGCGCTAAGCGCGGTATTTTTAGCGTTTCATCACAATATAGAGAAAGGAAGGCGTACCGCTTTCGAATTTTATTAAGCCCTATTCATCTGAATTCAGTTTCCCCCGAAAGATTTGACGTTTCCTCAAATTATTAGAGAAAGAACACGATTTGTTGTACCAGTGGCGGATCTAGGGGGACAAAAATCATGTAAAATCACGTGATTTTTACCTTTTTTGGGCCCCCCCCCCACTGAGCGCCTTTTCGGCCCGCGCGATTTCCAAATTTTCGTAAGTAAACAAAAATAATAAGTTGGGCCCCCTCCCCTAAGAAATCCTGGATCCGCGCCTGCGTTGTACCGTTTTCGAATCTTATTAAGCCCTATTCATCTGAATTCAGTTTCCTCCTCTCGCGCTTAGCGCGAAATCTTTGACGTTCCCCAAATTATTAGAGAAAGAACACGATTCGTTGTACCATTTTCGACTCTCTATAAGCCCTATTAATTTTGTCTCGCGCAAAGCGCGGAAGCTTTGACGTTTTCTGAAATTATAAGAGAAAGATCACGATTCGTTGTACCGTTCTCGACTCGTCTAAATGAAGTTTTCCCCTTCCGCGCGAAGAAACTTTAGCGTTTCATCACAATATAGAGAAAGGAAGACGATTCATCGTACCATTTTTGACTCTTATTAAGCCCTATTCATGTGAATTTAGTTTCACCCTCTCGCGCAAAAGCTTTGACGTTTCCTCAAATTATTAGAGAAAGTACACGATTCGTTGTACCGTTTTCGACTCTAAATAAGCCCTATTAATTTTGTCTTAATTCAGTTTCCCCCTCTCTCGCGAAGCTTAGACGTTTCTTTTAATCATTAGGAAAAGAAGATGGTTAATTTAACCGTTTTCGGCTGGTAATCCTTGGCTGTATGAAGCCCCCCCCCCC
>BEXV01003334.1:12535-25527 GCA_003118195.1 Hemicentrotus pulcherrimus | reverse complement strand
TTTTTTCCCCCCCCCCCCCCCCCCCCCCCATTATCAGAGTTGCCTAATACCATTTTTTCTCACCAACATTACATTTACTTCTTAAATACTTTGCATAATTTCACTAATCCTTTAAGCCATTTGTGGGGTGTCTTCTTTTTTTCCTTGCCATGTTTTGCGTAGTAGAAACCAAATTGCTTCACATTTGTTGTCCATGTGAAAGGGAAGATTGGTAGATTTCTGATTATAGCTACTCTAATTTATTTTTCAAGACTTTCAAAACTATACTCAAAATAGGGATTCTCTGTCAGGTATTAGTCCAAAGCAACGTCCTTTTTAAAGACTTAAAAGAATAGAACTTTAGGAAATACATGTACATGTACATACATGTAGGAACTTTGGGAATTTGTAGCTCAGCGTTATGAGTATCAGTTCTGTTTTTATTTAAAAAGACTCAGTTCATGTCTTTAAATATGGATGTAGAAGCCACGAAAAACACCCTTTTAATGGACTATTTGTTTTCTAAAAAAAGAAAACAAAAAAGTGATGTTAGTCTTAAATATTGTTTTATAAAGTCTCAGTTTGCTCTTATAATCTGGATTTATAAGTGAAGACAAAAATTACCCTTTGATTTAAATCTTTTCTGTTCAAAAAATAAACCAAAATGGAAGTGAAATGTTGGGAATCAATGACCAGCATTATTTTACATTTGAATTAAAATTTTTGTTTTGAAGAAATGGCTCACTTTTGGTCTTGGACAGTAATGAAAAATGACTTACTCCCTTGTTTTGCCCGTTTCTTTTATTCTTTTTCTGCAAATTACAGAGCCGATATATTTACGAGGATGTAGACCGGCAATGGAAAGGGCACAATGTAGATGGAGATCCCAAAATTACCTGGCACGAATACAATCAGACCACTTACAGCGGCTTATCCGGTGAGACCCCCACCACAAAAAGGCTCTCATTAACACTAACTTAGTTAACATCCATCTTGCTTGGTGCAATTACTAACATCAAATACGAGGTGTGGGACTGTGGGAGTTTTCTTGTGAAACTTCTGATGCTCCCTCCCCTCAATCATGATGAAATGCAACCGTTGACAGATAATTGATTGTGCAAGACTGAGTCGAAAAGAGATATTCTCCCTTATTGATTTACTGTAGACTCACATTTTGTGACATGGCTTTGAAACACATTTCTTTTTACACAGCCAGCAAACCATGATGAGACATCTATTTCTCCACTATTTTCTCCTTCTTTCATTTGCTTAACCCAAAACTCAATGTCCTGGAAACGAATGGGAAGCATAAACATCCAAACTTATTTTCAGTTAAGCATGCCAATCTGACGATTTAGACGGATACTTTCACAAAATACTCGCACAAATTATTGAAAACGGTTGGATTCTGTCGTAATACTAACAATCAGTCTTTGAACAAGACAAGTTATGAGGAAGTGTGTCCAATTTGCAGAGGCAAGCCATCGACAGGGATGTCATGGAGCGCTGGGCTACTGTGGACTCTAATAAGGACCAAAAGGTTGAGTGGATCGAGTTCATGAGGGGAACCTATGGAGCTGATGAACAACAACTAGGTTAGAGATAGATGGATAAAAGAAGAATTAAATGAATGAATGAATGAATGAATGAATGAGTGAGTGAGTGAATGAATGAATGAATGAATGAATGAATGAATGAATGAATGAATAGCTACTTAGCTAGATGGACAGATGGATAAATGAATTACACCATGAATGAATGAATAAATAGCTAAATGGAGGGATAAATGAATATTTGAATGAATGAATAATTAGCTAGATGGATGGATGAATGAACAGATGGATGAATGAACGGATGGATCAATGAATGAAAGGTTTTCATGTGACTTTTTTCTTTCTTCACAGGGACATCTAAGGGTGCGGTTTGTGACTGCCTTATCACTTTCTGAATTTTAATCTTGTGTGTAATGTTGTATCATTGTTATAATTAAATCTTCCGAATAGAGCCCTACAAACCAGTGAAAATTTTGTTTTTATACCGTTTTATTAATAAAAGTTGTCATGTATAGTCTCTATGACTATCTCTGAAGGGTAAAAATTAGGGGCTCTTTTAGTACTACCAGAGAAAATGTGCTCTTACCCCAGTGCAACTTTTATCAGTAGGTGCTTGTCAACTCTGAGCATGAAATTGCCCAATCTATAACATCATTAGTCTCAAGAAAGAATAGAATACTATTGTTGGTAATGCCCAATTTCCAGAAGATTGATCTTGAAGTCCAGCATGATTTTTGCTGTAAAACGTTTTCCTGGTCATTTGATCTAATTGAGTGTTAGTTCATGTACATGTATGTACCTTTTTTTTTAATGCATTGCAAAGCTAAAAGGGGAAATCCTCAATGATGTTAAAAGCAGAGCCATCTACATGTATATACTGAGTTTGGCCGCCTTGGTTTCACGGAGTCACAACGTGGCAGATATTCTTTTGTTTTTTGCTCGCCCAACAAAGCAGTAGTCGCTATATTGTGTCCAATTTGAACTGGGTCGGCCAAACTCTGTGATAGATGGCTTTGATATTAAGTATTTAAGTTGGTCGTCTATTAAAACCAACTTAATATCAGGCTGGACTTCCCCTTTATGAAAGTTTTTTTCATTAAAAAAAAATCAACAAAAATCCAACAAATATTCATCAAGGTTTTCCTTACCTTTTTTTTAGAGGAGGAGCTCTCAAGGATGCAAGAGAACCAGCACATGGACTTCAGTACCATGATTCGCCGCGACAAGAATCGCTGGAAGGTCGCTGACATTGACAACGACGGTGACCTGACCTATGAGGAGTTCGTCGGCTTCCTTCACCCCGAGGAGAAAGGGCACATGAGGGAGATCGTTGTCGAGGAGACTATGGAGGATATCGATCAGAACGGAGACGGCTTTGTGGACATTGATGAGTACATTGGTAAGTTTTGAGAGCTGTTCACATGTGGCAAGCTAAAGCACTTTTGAAAACCCTTAATCTATCTGTGTTTGGAAGGTATGAGTAATTACCGGTAAGCCTTTTTCAGGCAATCTTTGATTTCATTATATGATTTATTGTGTGATCTTTCCATTGACCCTTTCAGGACAGGATTTTTTTTTAGAGCTAAATCTATCAAATATTGTTCTTCAAATTGGCAACAATATTATTTTTCTTTTATCTACAATGATATAACAAAATGCAATGTCACTGGAATCAATATTCATGGGCTGGAATGCTATCAAACTGTCCAATAAATGGCCAGTGCTTATTGAAAAACAATGATTGTAATCTCTCTACTTGTTGCCAATTTAAGGATTTTATAACTTATTTTCTTTCATAAAATTACCAACATCAAATGCAACATAGTCTTGAAACCAAAATGAATGCAGTGTGTGGAGAAATCTTTGCCCTTCATACTAACTCATGTATCTAGTATATTTTTTTTAGGGCTCTGAATCAATGGTTACTGAGCCAAACCACAAAATGTGAAATAATTGTCACAAAAGGGTTAAATGAGTGACAAGTCTTATTCTTTTTCTACCTAATATCTCTTCCGATCAGGCGACATGTGGCCCAAGAGTGAGCGCGAGAAGGGCGGTGCCGAGCCAGACTGGGTGCAGACCGAACGGGAACAGTTCTTTGCCTTCCGTGACAAGGACGGCGATCACAATATGGACCGGGAGGAGATCGGACAGTGGATCCTACCCGAAGACTACGACCATGCACAGGCAGAGGCTCAGCATTTATTAATGGAATCAGATACTGATAATGTAAGTCTAATAACACACTCCTGTAAAACCATAATTGTTCTTGTGCATTAAACATTAGCAAATTTCAAGACAAACCCTGGCAAAACTGAAATCCATGAAAAAAGATGACCTCCTTGTACCCATGCATGTGGGTGTTAAAAATCTTTTCACAATATTTTTTACTCATAATATGTCAGTTCTTTCCTTTGTCAGGACAGAAAACTGAGAATAGCTGAATGAATTGAAAAATGTGACCTATGAGTAGTCGTACTGATGTTTAAAGGCATCGTTTAACATTGTTAAATCTGAGATGCACGGCCATACCTGCATGTTATCAGTGTTTGTGATATGGTGTAATATTGAAACTCTCAAAAAATTGCACTTCAAAATATCAAGAAGTGCCTCAAAAAAGTAAAAAACCTTTGAGTGACCGTTTTTACCGTACTCGTTTTCCCCAATAGGCTGTAGTGTTATGAAAAACCGTTAGCAAAACCCAAACTTGGATTTTGATTTTCAATCATAGATATCTTTATAATCAGACAGGCGATTGGCTTGTAAAAGTCATGGGGTTCCTGACTGACCTGAAGGTTTATGATTATCATTACAGCATGAGCCTAATCCAGGATTTGTTTCAGAATCTGAGACAAACATACCCAATCCCTTTAACAATTTACATTTTATTTTTCCCTTTTTAGGACAAGAAGCTGACCAAAGCTGAAATCCTCGACAAGTACGACCTCTTTGTTGGCAGCCAGGCAACTGACTTCGGCGAGGCCCTTACTAGACATGACGAGTTTTAATGCTCAAGCTTGCCTTTCAAGACGTATCTATGCATGTCAGGAAAACAATGAAAGAACCCTGGGGTAATAATCCTCTTTCCTCAAAGGCTACACTTATGCCCCTCTGCCAGTAACATCCAAGGAATGGAATCGATTGTGGTGCTAGGATTGGACTGTTGGTAAAAGGTATTAACTGACATTTACAAAAATTGTGCTCATCATTGGTTCTAAGAAAAAGCTACGGTGGATGACCCATCTCTTCATATTTTGTGACTTACATCCTTCTGCTTGAGAGTACCACTAAAGACATTGTGAGATGTTACACCATTTACAGATTACAGACATAAGGGAGCTTGTGGAACATGCTTGTTTTTTATATGTTCCCTGCTGAAGATAAACTCTTTTTAAATCATGGAAAGATAATTGTGCAACATCTCCACTCTCCTTCCTATTAAGAGGCATCCATGTTTTCATCTGAGAGAAACGTGAAATCATTAGATTCTACTTAAAATCAGCAAATTGGCAACATCGTGGAAAAACATCATGTGACCCAATCCTCACTTAAAACAGCATTCACTTTCATAGCGCTGCTGCCTATGAACAACAACATGTAGCAGATATATAAAATAACAATTTTTGTTTTCTCAGAAGTTGATATTAAAGCAGTAAAAGGTTAAGGTTTGCCAGGTAGTCTCTCTGAAGTGAATGATGCGTACTGGTAAGAAAGTATATAGCTGCAGTTCCTTTTGCTGTGTGTGGATCATGTTCTTTAAATTGATAGCCAGCATCACAGAACGTTGTACCAACTTGTGTTTGCCTTATATTCATGAATAGAAATATTGAGGAAGAGTGATTATCTTTGGATTCTTTCGAGTAGTTTATAATCATGTAGATAATACAAATGTGTATTTTTTAGAAAAATAACTAATTATAGGAATGTAATTGTGTGTCACAATAAATCATCTCATGAAATTTGTGCTTTTGTAATATAGATTAACTCATAGTAAATAATATGTGGACTTTTCAAGAAAAAAAATCATTGTATTAATACAGTAGCTCTTTGTGAGTCTTTGTAATGATAATTACTTTTATCAAGGACTTAGTGCTTTTTATAACACCATCGGATAAAACGTTTGATTGCAGAACCTATCAGGATGATAATTTCCATCTTCAAAGATAATTTTGTGTACTATGATTTAGCAACTATGAAGTACATTGGTTGTGTTTTTCTTTAATTATTGTTTGCAATCATGTTTGAATCAAGGATATGTAATGGTTCTGTGGTTGAAACATTGGTCTTGTAACTGGGAGGTCCTTGGTTCAATATCAAGTTGATATACATGTACCCATGCCTTTGCTAAGGTAGGCATCCGCACATATCAAGTCCATTTGATAACACCGGAAGGAATAGTCTACTGGTTGCTTTTCTGCAAGCAGTTACTTGCTTTCTTAGCAGTTGGATAAAGTGAAATATAAACATGGCAATCAACATCAGCAAGCGTTTTTTTTAAATAGCTGTATTAATAAAGAATCTGATTTATACTTGACAGTTTTGTATCTTTTTTGTTGCAGAAATTGTCATCTCTGGTATTCCTAAACATCAGAGAAGTTTTGCTCATTTGTTTTTTTGTCACAAAGTTATCTTTATTGGTCATCAGTGTATATGCAAACAATAAGTGTGCATATTGTTTTATTTTTCTCTCTGTATAAAGTGATTTATATTTTTGTTTTTCATTTTTGTATTGAAATTTTTGTTTGTACATGTATGTTTTACTAGTACTCTTTCATGATTTTCTCTTTTGTTTTACATGTGTTTTAGATTTATTTATAGTTTTTAGAAACCCCACTCTGCCCCAACACTTTTTTTCCTACCGACTATTGCTGACTAATTGTATAAGATGCATTTGACAATCAATCTGTTTTTCTTGGTAGTATTCAATTATATTCATTACATGAATAGTAATTAACCATGCTTAACTACAAGTCATAAAAGTATATATCCTAAATATACTGTAGAAGCTGACATATTGATCCGACTTTAGGTTACTATTACTAATTTTCTCCTATAGAATTACACCATCTATTTCTCTTGTCCCTTTACTGTTCCCCAATATATTTTAGCGGAATCGATGAGTACTCGACAAAAACGTCCGTCCAAGAATTTTCTTTTGGGTACTGACCCCAGCAATTGACCTTTTTGGTGGACGTAAACCATACTATAGAAAAGAATATTTTTGTGTAGTCCCATCTGTTGAGTACGATGTTGTATTGGTTTATTAAGACACTGAGGGTCGTTTGTGACACACAGTGTTCAATTTTGTTTACTGTTTCTTTTCACAAAATATGATTCTGGTATTAAATTAGTGTATTTACAGACATAACAGAAATAAGCTTCAAAAATTATTTTGGGTGGTTTTGGAATAATACTGCACATATTTTGTTTTGGGAGAAAGGCAAACTAAAGCAAATTGCCTTTGATAAAAAAACAAAAACAAACTGCTCACTGATAGAGGCAGGGAAAAGAATAATAATCTAAAATATATTGATAAATTATGAAAATGATAGCTTTTGATTGGACATTTCCTATGCAAAAAAACTTGCCAATATTTGTTGTAATTCATGTACATACAGGTAGATGCCACGGTTAGAACCGTTTTCAGACCAACAAATTGGCGTAGGAAGCCTATGACAGAAACTCCCAAAGTCTCATCATATTATATACCAGATCTTCTAATTATGTAATGATTAATAAAAAGGTGCTGTTCCATGCATCCAATTTGTACTCGACTATATTACGCTGTAGAAAGAAACAATTTACCATAAAATTAGATTTGAGGTCTGCGAAGGGTTTTCAACACCTACAAGAACTTTTTTTGTTTTTTTAATGTTTTGAAATAATTATTACTGCCTTTTAGCATTTTCTTAAATGTTTTTTTTTTTGTGTGAATATTATTGAAATACATATGCAAGGAAGAGGATTATGATATGTGGATTTTGTGTTCTTTTTATTTTGTTAAAATATCTGTGATTTTTTACTTGTCAGCTACATGTAATTACATGTATGTAGAAAATCCAGGGCATTTTCTTCTCTAGTTTTCCAAATAAATGTATTGATGACAACAGTGCTTCATACTAAATTGCTCAGAAACTCAAAGAAGATTTTTTTATATAGGCACATGTACTTACATGTACATTGACATGATGTATAAAACTGCATACAGGCGGGTAAATGGGGCAGTTGTCCATGTTCAGGGTAATAGCTAATGGGTTGATTTTTTTTTCTTTTTAAATTTACAAGTAACTTCAATCATTCTTTAATTTGTTTTTATTTAAGTGATGAGCAACTTACAGGTGCTATATAATTGGACAAAAAACCTGGGGTGGGGAGGGACTGAAAGCTGGCATTTGATTGGGCAGTAGATATACATGTATTGTTGTTATCTTTGTGCTATTATCAACTCAAGCATGTGTAACATAATAATATCGAGAATAAACTAATCATGTTTGAAGTGAAACATTTCATAAAATAAGTCTTGTCTGATGAATTTTTTTTGGCTGTGGGTTTTCTCAGTTTTGGTTCTTAACTACCAAAAAACAAGAGAAAATTCAGTTGTGTTATAACATATCAAGGGTTCAGTGACACAAAGACGTAACTCCATATTTTGCCAAAATGAGTATTTGATATCAAAATGTTCAGAAAAATGTAGGCTTTCCAGGAAACACAATGACTCAAATCAAACCAACACCACAATGGATAGTGAAACATAAGACTTAACTCCCCAAGACCCAAGTGCACGGTGACACATAAAACCACTTTTTCTCAAAATGGAGTTACGTCTTTGTGTCACTGACCCCTCGATATGATGAAGAAAGAAAAAGAAACATTGGTTATAATAGTCAAAATTGACTGATTGCCATAAAACACAAACCAACATGTCCCATTGGGTGGTTGTGTTTCTGAAGGTTCTTATGGGACATCCCTTATCATAACCCTCCTTTATCACATGACTCACAAAATATATGGCATGGAGATATTCTGGTGGTCATTCCTACATTGTGTATTTCATGGTGATTGCGCAATAATGGAATCCCCCTTGTGACTAAAATCCTGATGTTTTTCCAAGCTTCTGGTTCTTTATGAATTACGCACTTCCTGAACAACGATGGATAGTGCCTAAACTCAAAGGTGATTTCAAGCAGAAGTAGTTTCCCATTCTCCCCCCCCCCCCAAAAAAGGCTCAGATTTCTGATGATGGAATCCTATTTGAGAGGATCTGGCTTGAATTAAATCACTTTTTGTTTGTTTAAAGCAATAGGAGAGTCAAGTTGTTTAGACTGGAAAGGACATTCTAAACTGACACAAATTTGTTGGAAATCACGTTCCCTCTAAAGCAATGTACATGCCATTAGCAGTGTGCCAGAAATGTGTTATTCATAGTTTTGAACATTCGACCGGTACATATATAGAGAGAGGGAGGGAGGGAGGAGAGAGAGAGAGAGAGAGAGAGGGAGGAGAGAGAGAGAGAAAGAGGGAGGGAGGGAGGAGAGAAAGAGGGAGGGAGGGAGGAGAGACAGACAGACAGACATAGTAGACGGAGGCAGAGAGAGAATATACATGTAGTTGACCACAATAAAGACATAATGAAAACATCCTGAAATACGTACTTTTGTATACATTTTTATTACTTGATCTAGCAGTTATCATAACATTCACCAAAATTTATGATTCTCCTTTGAGTTGTTGAACTGAAATACAATCGATTTGCATGCTCTGAATACCGTAATGAATAAGATTTTGAAATATTAATTAGTCTCGAGTGATTACAATTCTGAATACATCATGATTACATTTTTTAAATACCATGAAAATAAGGATATGCAGCAGGATAAATGTACATAATCAAATGTTCATCTCCTTTACAAAAAAAATATATTAACAGAGATTCTCTATAAGGGAGTTTACAGATACAATCTGCACATGGGCAGATAAAGGTCATTTGTACCAAAATGGTAAAACCCACAGAGATGAATACTGGATATGCGCTCATGAAAGTTATGTAGCATTATTCATTTATGCACCAACGGTACATTCTAAGATACGCAGGTGGAAGTCTTCTTTTCAAGAGGTCAAACAAAAGGTATTCATGAAGCACATCTAGGACTTTGGCAGTTATTATTCTAAGATGCTCAAAGTGGAACTTCTCCATGTGTATAAGATCTGTGGATATTTGGGTTCATTTGTACCATGTGCTATCTGTAAACTCCCTTATTGTATTATAGTTGTTTTGTAAGCTTGAACACCTAATGTTTTGTATTTAACAATAATTCAGATATGTTACCGAAGGGGGAAAATTGTCTTGATGTTTTACATGCATTTGCACTTTTTTAAACAATTGATATATTTGTACTTGTAGATATAATTTGTTATCTAGGCACATTCTGAACTTGAAGCTTATCAGTAGGCATCACAAGGCTGAAATAATCTGATTACATTTTTATCTAAATTAACAAATATATCCTGTGAAATAGCAATAAGCAAATTACAAATTATTCTCTTTTTTCCTACATAAATGGGCAAATTACTATTTTGTCTGGTATCCCTTTAAAAGGCAAGTACATACATGTACATGTACATGTAAGGCTGGATATATAAAGTCTGGTGTTGGGTACATGTATATTATAAATAAAGGCAAAATGGTCTAATGCACACTGTATTCAATATTTCCTTCCCAATATATTCAACATTTCCTACACAATATCGTTCTATTAGATAAAATCGACATAATATTTTTAAAAAGTGGTGTAAAATAAAATTCAACTACATGACAAACAGACAAAGCACAACATTACATTCATTATGTTGAAAGATGTGGTTTGAGCATTATATGCCCCTCAAATGGACACATTTGAACAGCAGCTTTCAGTTAAAAGTGCACATTCAAAGGAAAGATATATATTTTATTAACTAGTACATATACTGATACATATCATGGGAAACCAATTCCGTTGACAAGGTGACTTTGCTGGTCCCAGTTCGTTATATTTTCTTGTTTATTTTTACCCTGAAATAACAATATTGCTGATATAAAAAGGAAATTTTCATGGAATGTTTGCAGGAATGAGTGAACTAGTAATAATGCTCTATACCAAATTACTAGCTCTTTTAGGAATGGTGTTAACAAGAAGTGGGTTATTGATGTAGACAAATGCTCATGTGATGTACCCTTTACAGCTCATTTTATATATGTTATTACCAAAGAAGAAGAAAAGCCAGTCAGTCACTCAATAGTGTCTGACAGTGAAGTCTAGCAAGTAAACGAGTTTCCTTGCATAATTTGAATATTAGGACACTGCTAACGTTTACATTTCACAGATAGGACGTACATGTACATGACATATTCATAATTCCTGCAAAGTTCTACAGAATTTGAGGTTGGCTGCAAAAGAGACATACCGTAGTACCTTAAGTGATTACAATTTTGAATACCGGTACATCATGATTACATTTTTCAAAATACCATGAAAATAATGATATGCAGCAGGATGTACATAATCATGTACATAATCAAATGCTAATCTCCTTTACAAAACAAATTATTAACAGAGATTCTTTATTGTATTATATTTGTTTTGTAAGCTTGAACACCTGATGTTTTGTATTTAACAATAATTCAGATATGTTACCGAAGGGGGAAAATTGTCTTGATGTTTTACATGCATTTGCACTTTTTTTAAACCAATTGATATATTTGTACTTGTAGATATAATTTGTTATCTAGGCAGATTCTGAAGTTGAAGCTTATCAGTAGACATCACAAGGTTGAAATAATCAGATTACATTTTTTAATCTAAATTAACAAATATATCCTGTGAAATAGCAATAAGCAAATTACAAAACATTCTCTTTTTTACTACATAAATGGGCAAAATACTATTTTGTCTGGTATCCCTTTAAAAGGCAACTGCATAAAGCTTGATATATAAAGTCTGGTGTTGGACAGATGTAAATAGTTAGTAAAGACAAAATGATTTAAAGATAAAGTTGAGTTCTGGTCATGTGATTGCATTGTGAAAGAAACGGTGTGGAATCTATCAGAAAAGGTTGATCATCTAGTATATAAGTATTCGTGTGTATTGCAAGGTTCTGGAATCATCAAAATGATAAGAAATTTGGCCAAATCTTGGCAAAGTTACAAGCACTGTACAAAGAATGATGTACATGGGACTACACGAGCACATGGCGAAAAAACCTCCCCCCCCCCGATTTTTACGTATTTTATGTCATACATGTAAGTAGAATATGAAGGCATTTGAAGAGCCATGCTTTTCAAGGAACATTTTTAATCTGATGTTCTTCCACACTTGCTTAACAACAATGATAACGCTCACAAATTATTTTTCACCTCTTCCCAGAACTCAACCTTCTCTTTAAGGCACACTATATTCAATATTTCTTACACATTATATATGAAATATTTCCTTCACAATATATTAAATATTTCCTACACAATATCTTTCTATTAAAAACAAAATCAGCCTAAAATAAAGTACTGTAGATGGAACTTTGACTGCACGCAGTCAAAACTGATGCCTCCGCCATAGAGCAATTTTACAAACTAAAACAGCATTCTTTCAAATTAAAGTTTGATTGTAATACATTAACAGGTTCTCATAACATCCTGAATACAAGCTATTTTTCATATACTGTATTATATACCTTATAGATTGTCATTCACAGATTGGCAGTTATTATTCTAAGATGCTCAAAGTGGAACTTCTCCATGTGTAAAAGATCTGTGGATATTTGGGGTCATTTGTTCCATGTGCTATCTGTAAACTCCCTTATTGTATTATAGTTTTTTTTGTGAGCTTGAACACCTAATGTTTTGTATTTAACAATATTTCAGATATGTTACCGAAGGGGGAAAATTGTCTTGATGTTTTACATGCATTTGCACTTTTTTTTAAACAACAGATATTTGTACTTGTAGATATACCGTAATTTGTTATCTAGGCACATTCTGAACTTGAAGCTTATCAGTAGGCATCACAAGGCTGAAATAATCTGATTACTTTTTATCTTAATTAACAAATGTGAAATAGGAATAAGCAAATTACAAAATATTCTCTTTTTTACAACATAAATGGGCAAATTACTATTTTGTCTGGTATCCCTTTAAAAGGCAACTGCATAAAGCTTGATATAGAAAATCTGGTGTTGGGCACATGTCAAGTATGGTATTAGGAAAGATGAAATGGGCGCAGTGGCGGATCCAGGGGGGGGCCGAAACGGCCGCGGCCCCCCCTATTGGCGGCGCAAAAAAAAAGGAAGAAAAAAAAGAGGAAGAAAAGAAGAGAAAAAAGGAAAGGAGAAGAGGAGGAAAAAAGGAGAAGAAAAAAGAAAGGAGAAGAGAAGGGAAAAATGAAGACAAAAGAAAAGAGAAGAGAAAAGATAACTAAATTATTTAATAGA
>BEXV01003333.1:26896-41526 GCA_003118195.1 Hemicentrotus pulcherrimus | reverse complement strand
GGGGGGGGGGGGTGAGCCCAATAGAAGCACTACTGCCAAACTAAATGTTTGCCTCTCTGCCAAATTAATGATCATGGATTTCCTTTGGCTTATTAATCTTGATGATTTTAAAATGCTCAGTCCTTTTATGTACTTATTCTTAGGAGATGTGGAGATCAGTACTATCACTTACATCCCGTCGTCAGCAAATAGACTTCCAAGGTGTGAGGTAGATGAAAAGGAGATAACTGTCTTCATTGACCACTTTTCATTTATATGGACATACCTGAAGACTTGGAATCCCTTTGTGAGAGGCAAGCGGTTGGGATGCTTGTCCTTCGTACCAAAAAGGATGCCCCGGACAAAGACACCAATCCTAAGGGTGCATCTCTTTGACAACGTCAAAGGCAATTCCAAGGTATAGCTTCATTTATTCTTTCAAATCGTTCTTATCCTGTTCAGCACTATAATTCTTTAAAGATAAATACCAGTTATGGTCATGCTATTGCATTGTGAAAGAAACGTTGTGGAATCGATCAGAAAAGGTTGATCATCTAGCATATATGAGTATTGGTGTGTACTGCAGTGATGGGGGGGGATTGGATACTCAATGGGGTATTGAAATTGATTTCTCCAAAGTCTTTTTGATCATATTTAAAGTCTAGACATATTTGATTGATTATTTTTCCTTTTTCTCAGTTGTTTTTGCTGTGAGTGTGTTTGATTAATGTTGTTTTTCTTCTTTTTTATCATAGGTAAATGGCTTTGGTTTCACAGAAGAGTTAAGTGCTAACTTACTTGATACAAAAGTATTGACTATCAACGTGAAAGCACCCGAGGCACATGAAGGTAATACTGACAATAATAATTTACAATAATAATTTTGTTTATTTGGGAAGCCAAATCAGCATTAATGATGTTCTTCTGAAGGCTCAACAATCATTATTATGCCAGCAATTGCCATGTGCCTATTTACACCTCAGTGGAGAGTGGCAAATCTGGATTATTAATCTCCAATTGCTGAAGGACATGCATAAGAGCCGAGCTGGGATTCAATCCTTGGATTGAGAGTCAAGTGAATGAACCACTATACCACGACCACAACACTTTCATTTTGATGATCAGTTCATAGACACTGCAGAAAATTAAATAAAAATCCACATTATCCAGTCATATTTGTATGCGGGGTCAGAGACTGTGGTGCATTCTCGCCTGCAAAACAACTTTTTAGAAAAGTATAATTAATAAATGAGCGAATACTTTAATTTTAGATATATACTTTTCTTTGTGTGTGAGCGTGTGGGTGTGTGTGTGTGTGTATATACCACAGACACACACATACAACCTCACGCCAACACGGATCAGATCCATGGCTTTTTTCATCTGAGGAGACCCCTCATAAGATATCTGATAAATGGTATGGTATGGTATTTATTTTCCAAATCATGATATAAAACAATATATGAAAAGTTGAGAAAACATCTAAATGAAGAATATTGTGAAAGGCTGGATAGCCCTCTCAGCTTCTTTAACATGAGAACACTGTTTTTCCTTGGGTCCAAATATTAAAGAGAAATCCAACCCAAATAGACAACTAATCTAAAAGAAAGCAGAAAAAAAATCAGAGAAGCAAACTCAAGAAAATTTCAATTAAATCTTACTTAATATAAAAAAGTTATGAACTTTTGAAATTTGTAATCACTATTATACGTATGGGCACTTCAAGTTGGCTGAAGTGGTAATGTCAATGTAATGTGGTGCCGGACTACTTTCCGATCTGTTCCAACATATAAAATGACTAAGATTTAAATTTTTCAAAAATTCATGGCTCAGGAGGGTTCATTCCTTTAAGAGGACCTGTAATAATATGCCATCCATAATATTATGAGTAGTGCCCCAAGGGAGAAGGAACTTACAAGAAAAACATAAATTAATGATATTTTTGTACACCACAAACAAGAGAATAGTCCTTGTCCTACGTCACAATCCACTGACCAAACTACCAATTTGAGATTCGCAAAGACTTAGTGATCTCACATTTCAACATTCATAACTTCCTTACTATTGGTCCGATTCATTTCAAACTTTTGCCATTCTGTTTCTGTTATTTTTCTGCTTTCATACATTTCAACTTAATACAAGGGTTGCCCTTTAAATGAAAAGTGAAAGTTGTACATAAAAGGCAAATATATTAAGATACCACTATCATAATTTATTTAGGTCTTACAGCATTTCCCAAGGAACAGGAAGTCCAGTACATTCGTGAACAGGCAGAGGAACCACAATATCACCCTCCAATAACATCATGGGCATGGAATGCAGGCCAAGATAGAACCACTCTTGATCTCCAACAATCAAACTTGCCCTTGACGGAAGTTATGTCCTTTGTAGCTCAATCCTGTCCAGAATTACGTACTCTAAGACTACATGCAAACGTACCAGTATTCATTTCCAATGAATCAGTCCTTAAGAGCGACTCCGCAATGTCCGTCGATGAGAAGGATGGGGAGGATTCTCCTGAAATTGAAATATACATGCGATGTCGTCAGACGACTGACGTCCCATTTAGAGCTCTGCTTGCGATGGTTTCCTCCATCTTTCCCAAAGTATTTGATCTGACGTTGGATGGAGATGACCAAACTAAGCTTGATATCTTGGGGTACAGCATGCAACCGCTTCCCAGTAGCCTCCTCCCAAAACTTCGTAGGTTGTGTTTACAACAGTTTATGGGATCTCTTTGCCTGCTAACCTTTTTGGAATTTGTCGTCGAACAACTTTCACATCTCCCGTTTCTTCGAATATCACAGTGTAATGTAAACATTCAAACAGAAGGTGAGATGGAATTTTCTGAATCTGCTCTGTCTCACCTGGAAATCATTCCAGTCAATGTAATACCTTTCGCATGTCTAAACAAACTGGTATTCAGGGCTTTCAAAAGCATAACAAATTTCATGGTCCAGAATATAGCAGCTGAACATCAAATCTTCCTACTTCTAAACTGGACCAAGACAGGACAAATGCCCACTGAGAAGCTTTATTTGAAGCAGTCAACACCCTTGAAAGCTTTCAAAGACCTCCTGACCATTGTGAAGAAGTTCCCTGGGATAAGTAAACTCGAGACAGATGAGTGCGGTTCTTTAGAAAGAACAGAATTACTCGAAATAGTGAAATCATGTACACGACTACAATACTTCTCTTCTGTTGTAAGTGGTGAAAGCCGTATTCTCGCCATTTCAGATCAGTTCATGCGGAAACCTACCTCTAAACCTATCAGCAAATCATTTGGAAAGCTAGGAGGGGAGCTAAGACTTGAGACACACGACATTACGCTTTGTGTGCCAGAAGGGGCTATTCAAGAAGAAGGGGAAATTGAAATTGTTCTCCAGGCGTTGAACAATCCTCCATCCACACACTTCCAAGAAGACGAGATGGTGTGCAGCTTCGGGTTCCAGTGCACTATTCCAAATTCACCAGGTTTCAGATTCGCAGTACCTGTCAGAGTGACCCTTCCGCATTGTGCTATCCTTCATGACCCTTCGAAAGTCAGGACGGGGATCTACAATGGTGAGCTGTGGCATGATACAGGTGAGAACATCATTTTTTCTATGCAATGTGCTACCATGCATAATAATCCAAGGCACACCAACGAGACCAACACTTAAACAAAAATAGACAAAACAAAATAAAAAAACAAAACAAACAAGGTCAACTTATATTTCGAATTGCCAAGATTATTTGGTCAAGTTGAAGTAATTTTTTTGCCGCTTACTAATCATTATTCAGCATGCATATAAAAGGACATTTCAGTTTCATATGTATATTTCTCTTTTGTTTAACCCAAAGTACAGGAGAAGTGTTATTAGATTATTATTTCTTTTTAGGGGGGGGGGGGTGAGCCCAATAGAAGCACTACTGCCAAACTAAATGTTTGCCTCTCTGCCAAATTAATGATCATGGATTTCCTTTGGCTTATTAATCTTGATGATTTTAAAATGCTCAGTCCTTTTATGTACTTATTCTTAGGAGATGTGGAGATCAGTACTATCACTTACATCCCGTCGTCAGCAAATAGACTTCCAAGGTGTGAGGTAGATGAAAAGGAGATAACTGTCTTCATTGACCACTTTTCATTTATATGGACATACCTGAAGACTTGGAATCCCTTTGTGAGAGGCAAGCGGTTGGGATGCTTGTCCTTCGTACCAAAAAGGATGCCCCGGACAAAGACACCAATCCTAAGGGTGCATCTCTTTGACAACGTCAAAGGCAATTCCAAGGTATAGCTTCATTTATTCTTTCAAATCGTTCTTATCCTGTTCAGCACTATAATTCTTTAAAGATAAATACCAGTTATGGTCATGCTATTGCATTGTGAAAGAAACGTTGTGGAATCGATCAGAAAAGGTTGATCATCTAGCATATATGAGTATTGGTGTGTACTGCAGTGATAAGAAATTTGGCCCAGTCTTGGTTAAGTTACAAGCACTGCATACACAGAAAGATGTATATGGGACTATGCGACACTTGCGCGATATATATCAGGTCCAAATAGATATGATATTTTAGCAAATATATCAATTAGTAGGCGGTTTCTCAGCAAAATTTGTATCTTTTCACATGATTAAGAGCTTCCATTTCATTTTTTGAAATTGGGGCGTTTCCAATACTGGTCTTTACCTTTAAGGGCTTAATTTTGATCACAATTTATTCTTCAAATGAGCAACATTAATATTTATGTTTTATTGCTACATTGATCTTTGATATCAAATGTAATGTTTCTAAAATTAATAGACAAGAGTGACAAATTCAATGGAAATTTGAAAAATTGCTATAATTGATTGTAAGCCATGATTCAATCCTCTTTAATGTGTTGAAAATTTAAGCATTTTAAAGCTTAGAGGCCTCCTTGGGGAGGGGGAAGGGGTTCTTTCTGGTAGACAAATTTTAACAAATTCCATGGTATCTCTTTCAAGAGAGAGAAAAAAAATCAGCAAGCGTCTCCCCTAATATGTCATTTATGAACCCATTCATAAGTGTACATTTCTCATGTTTAAAATCTAAGATCTTGCTGTAAGTGAAATATCAGCATAAACTTTATACCGCGTCATATACTTTCAGTACATTATAATATTATCACTGATGCTGCTATTGTCTTAGCCCTCTCAGCGAAATTGATTGATCATACATTGTGCTTTTTAATAGCATCATTTTATCATTATTATTATTACTATTATTATTATTATAATTATTATTGTACACAACCCCCTCTGTGGGAAGAAAACAAATTCCTTCATCAACAACTAAAACATTTCTCTAAGCCTACGGAGGGTATGGGAGAGGACCTTGCAAGATAAGTCACAAAGTTGCCAATAAGTGTTTAATTGAAAGCGACTTCAACAAAAGCTGTCCTATTTTTATCGAACTTTGCCCAAACTTTCATTAATATGTTTTTCTATTTTTATGCCTCCACAACGAAGTAACCGGAGGCATTGCCATTAAGTTTTCAGGTTTTCCGTACGTCCCGTTTTCGTGATGGCGCTATCAAGAACCGATTGATGGATCTGATTAGATTTTAGGGTCAGGAGGTCAAAGGTCGTGATCATGTTATAATTAGAATCGATGGACAGATTACAATCAAACTTGAATTTTAAAAATTGTTTCTGTTTTGGTTTGTAAGATCGCTTTATGGCGGAGGCATCATTTTCAACTGCGCGCAGTCGAAGATCCATCTAGTTATTTACACCCAACTAAATATCAAGGTGGGCTTCCCCTTCAAAGATATTATTACAAACGTGTTATTAAGCACGATAATGCATGTTTTCTTTGCTGTTATTTAAATAACAGTTGATATAAATGTTCATGTATTTTGAAGGAAATTGAAGAGGATGAATCTAAATGTGACTTCCATATGGCTCATCCTAAGATTGAACTCCAGGCGACAGCCAACCTAGATGTCACTTATGGTATGGATGGATGCAACGACCAAGACAGCAAGCTTGAGCAGAGTCCGGTAGATGCCTACTTATAGATCTTTACCCATATAATAATTTCAACCCATAACTGTTCAGAGTTTTCTCAAAGTCTAAATAAATAAATAAAATGAATAAATTAGTTTTCCTGGTCAAATCGGCAACAAGTATTCTTGTTTACCAATCATATATTTATACAATTTTAATAGAAAAATAAATAAATTCAACAGAAAATGGCAAATTTGTACACGAAAAAAGTCATTATAAATTTCACACCATGTTGCCAGTTTAGAGACTTGATGATTATTAACAATTAAATAGTTCTTATTCATGAATAGCGCAATATACTGCTTTAAAATGAAATATAGATCCTCTCTGATATTTGGTCTTCCTTCTCAACTATAATGTGTGATTCTGTATCAAAATATATTACAAAAAAGTCTCTAAAAGGAGATAATGCTTACCAATTTTCTAAAATAATAGGCCCATCCATGTCCAAATTTAAACACACAAAAAAAAAAAAAAAACATTCCTCAGAGTTTCTTGTTCCTTTGATTGCCTGTTTGTTTGTTCATTTCTTTGTTTAAATAAATTTATTTTCTTTGCTGATAAGGGTAAAGCATTGAAGTGAATTCTGCACCTAGACCTTCCCTGAACCTAGACATTCCCTATGTTTTAGACTTGTCTACATTTTTTGCAAGTATAAGATATGACCAGGCAATATCCTAATACACCGCCCCTTTCGTAATGTCCCTGCACAAGACAGAGAAGGAAATAGCCACAGTGTTGTGTATGACAGTGTATTGAAATACGTTAACAGCTTTGCCACATACTTTCTATGAATAAGTTTTTTTTAGAGGTGTTGGTGTATAGAAGCTCATTTTGATTTTATTATAACTAGCGTTATTACTATCATTATCATTATTGTTATTATAATTATATTATTATTATTATTTCTTTTACAATAATGGAATAATTGTTACGTTTGAACAGCGGACAATTCTGTACGAAAACATCATGAAATTGATCCAAAATACTGTCGACTTCACACTGGACTTCTCTAATCGCGGGAAACAGTTTGCTTTGGTTAATCTATCTTTAACTGAGGGTAACGAAAGTAGGGGCGATCTTCATTTCAACATCGACTTCTCAGGTAATTGATATTAAAGAAGGAAATCAACAAAACTTTTTGATTAGTTCTGGTAAATATGAAAAATGTTTTGTGCATGTTCTCATTTCATTTATCTGAATTCAACGACTTTGAATTTCAGCAAAATTTGGTCAATTTCTTTTCATTTGAATCTTTCCAAGACACCAGAACTGTTGGAGTACAGACTAGACCTACATTATTAATTCTTTCCTAATTTCTCCCAGATAGTTTCTTTCACAATTCAATCTCACGACCAGTACTCGACTATATTTTAGAAGTACTAAATTGTTTGTGGAGAATGAATCTTGAGAATTTTAGATAATATCTACATGCATTAAGTCAGTACAGCATGTAGAAATGCACTTTAGACAAGTTGATCAATATAAACAAAATGGGAAATTGTATGATTACACACTTTTATACTTGAATCGTACACAATGTATTATGTAGTTGTCAATTGAATGTGTGTAGACATTTCTACCCGGTAGGGCACCCCACTGCCCCCAGGAAGAACTTGGTATCTCAGTTACCAATAGGGCCACCCTGATAAAAGTAAACCTAATCAAATTAAATTAAATCATTTCTACAATAGGTGACGCATCAGGTTCTTCTCTGGATGCCAGGGCAGATGAAGGATCGGCAAGGTCAGTGATGATGAATGCAGGTTGGATGTTTTAACCCACAGCATTCTGGAGTGGTTTAAACATTTTTTTTTAATTGTCTTTTCTTTCTCAAATTGGCACCAATTATTCCTTTTTTCCACTTCTATGGTTTACAAAATAAGAATGTATATCAAATCAATCAATGTGAATAAGAATTTTATTATCAAAGTCAGTACAAATTTGCCAATTTGTGGTATAGATTTTAAACCTTGTTCCAATTTTAGGGACTTAAAACGATGATTTACAATTGTATCGTTCTTATTCATGAACACACACAAAAGATATGGGCTAAAGAAGTTTCTGTGATTTTTTTCTCTTTCTGCTCACATTTTAATGAAGTGTAATTCCTAGCATTCTGAACTATTATCTATATTATTCAATTCTGTAAACAAAAGTTGTAGTTAAAAAGGTATACAACTATTTTGTTTACAATTCAATATTGAAAAAAATCCCTAAATTTACAAAGATGAGGACAAAATATTTATTGGGGATCCTGTATATGAATGGAAATGGTTGTAGTCAATGAATGAGGCTTTTTAGATGACTCCTTGAATATTCTGAATGATTTATATATTTTGTTCTTCTTCGTACTTCTTAGTGGCAGTGGAGTAAATGATGAATTCGATGAGATCTTGCAGAACATAGCCAAGTCTATGAGTAAGGATGAAGAAATTGACAAGCTTGCTTCTAAACTGGGCTTCTACATAGCAGAGGCTGATCGCTTCATCCAGGAAAACCGTCTACATGGCGTCACTTGGAGAGGTACCCTCAATATGCTGAGAACATGGCGCAAAAACGTTGATAAATCGCAGGAACATGCAAGACTTAGGGATGCTCTACATAATGCAGGACAGATTAAACTTGTGAGCACCCTACTACCAGAAGAGGGTGTAATCAATAAATCAAAGAGAAAGCTGAGTTCTGGGGAAACATGTAGACCTGCCAAGTGTCCTGCTTTAAACAAAAATCCTTAAAAATGTGGGATGTCCCGCGTTCTGAAATATTTGTTTTAAAAAATCTGACTTTTGCTAGAGTCATTAATCAGTCAATCAAATAATACTCAGTTTTTTGTAAACTTAAGTATTACAAATCCTTATCTTTAGGCCTCTGGATAACCTTTCCTACATGCCTGAAAATGCCCAAACCCAAGAGCTTCGGGGGCCTCCACCCCTTGGGCTCCCAGCCTTTATACGCTCTGCTGTAATGGATTCTTAAATATAGATGTCCCACATTGCAGTTTTGAAAACTTGGCAGGTCTGGAGATCGGAAATAATTTTTGAGCCCTTTTTCCCATTCTTTTAATGTGAGTCTGAAAGAATATAATAAAAATAAGTCCCCTTTGTGATATGCGATATGTGATTAATTTTTTTATATTTTTTAACATGTTTTTTTCAAGGAAATAGTGCCTGATTAGAATATATTATTGGCTGACAAATTATTTTCTCATATTTAATGTGTCATTTTATATAATACAAAAGTTCTATATCTTCCCAGTCAGTATTTAAAACTCGATTAGATTTCAATATATGCAAATAGGGAAAAGATACCCTTTCTTATTCTATGTTAGAAAGGCATTTTTATATTAATTGCATTAGAATTTTATATTTATGCCTGTATATGCAGTTTGTGTGAATAAAGTTGCAATAGACGTAGTATGTTTATATTTGGAGCTGTACATGTTTAATTTGGTTGAATAAAATTGTATTTAACGTACTAGTAGTATATCTATCAAATTCAAATTAGGCTGAATAGGTTATCTTCCATTGTAAAAAAAAAATATATACTTTTGATAAACTACATGTAAATCTGCAAAATGAAGTCCTTTGTATGTTGGCCCAGAAGAGGTATCGCCAATCGTGAACTTTGTTTTGAAATTCCCGAAAAATATGCGACTTGTCGCCTATTTCGTCGCTACTTTTTTCGTCAATTAATTTTTTCTTGAGCAGTATTAAACCGAACCGCTATATATATTATATTGTTTGTTTGCTCGTTCATGATATCAGTACTGTATTTTAAAAGCAACCCTTGCGATGTACGTGTAATCGATGTCTGCTGTAACAGTATTATGTAAGGTGTGTGAACAATTTCTAAAACCAGTCCAAATTTTGAAGTCATGAGACATAATTACTTTGCATACTTAGAATTATGCACATAAGTTGTAATGTGATGTTGCGAATCATAATTTTTGTTCCTAAAAACAAAGCTGTACGTATGTTAGCTCTTTAATTTTTGTGCATATATATTTATGTAGTCGTCATAAATGTATTGAAATCGTATTGATATGAAGTCCGCGGGCTGAGGTAAGCCTCCATGTTTAAATGAATAAATGAAATGAAATGAAATGAAGTATGTCTCAGTTCAGAAATCATGTACAGCCTGAAATTCAATGGATTTTTATTTGAAAAAATTTCTACTATATAACAGTTGCATAGCTGTATTTATGTATAACCGTATAAAATTGCAGAATTCATTGTCTTACTAACTGGCATATGCTTTGATCTTTTGCCGTCATCTTTCTTCTAGCCTCCCTTTTGCCATATTTGCCATTTGTTTGACCAAAAACTTGTCCATTATTTAACTGTTAGTCTACATTCAGAGTTTCTTAGTGATATAATGAGAATTATATAGATGTATTTTTGATCTGCACTATAGATAAACTTTACTGTTATACCTCCGCCACATATTGGAGCAGGAAGCATTATGTTTATATATCTGTTTGTGCATAATTAATCTTAGTACCATGCTGACTAAGAAATGTTTTTGGTGTCTTGATGACACAAATAGTATTTATATGTGTGATCATATAAATATTACTGGTTTAAATTTGACCGTTGATGTCAAAGGTCAACAGTTAGTTGATCAATTTGTAAAAGAGTGACGTTTTGCCCTTTTCTTGAAAAAATACACGACAGAATTCAATGTTGATACGCAATATGGATCAAAGTGAAAAAATTATTCCAAGTGTTGTCTCGACTGTTTATACATGTAAATTGTTTAGCAATTTTGTGTTGCTCTCACGTTACTGAAGCAAATGTCTCACCAACTGTCATTTGATGCCATATACAATATGTTTATGTTTGCAATTTTTCATTATCAAAGAAGCTTTACCGCCAATTATGTTATTTACAATGTACTTGTACTGTTTTGTCTTTCACAATGAATGCATGGGGGTCAATGTTCTTGAGAGTCTATTACAAAAGCTGTTAGTGTATCAACTGTTAGGTTGACGTATTGTCAGGGCATCGGTGCATTTAGACGTTTATTTTCCAATGTTCATATATGTCTATGTAGTTTATGTCAAAATAACCTTACAAATTTTACCATAATCATGTTTGGTGTTGGTTATTACTTCATGTGTCAACACACACTGCACGTTTTAAGTGAAATTAGTGTTTTGAGCGGTTACGAGAAATAAAAAGTTGGTTTTCAATATGAATAGGCAAAACAAATTAAAATACATAATTTATCAATATAAATGAGCAAAATTATCAGGTAATAAAATATATAAGAGCATGTTATATTGAGGTTCAGTTGTTTATTCCAAACGTACTATGCACATTAAAAATGTGAGGAGAAGTTTACTTTGAAGCTTAATTATTAGTCTTATTCAGTTGGTCAAGTATTAAAGTGCAGATATAATGAATATTGAAATGTGTCAACCAAATTTGGAAGAACCTTTGATTAATTCCGATGAAACACTGATTCATGAAGAGAAAAAATGTTGTAGATATATTTATAAATTTATTTTTTTTGAAACAAATTGTTTGTCTCGAATAAGTTCAAAGTGTGAACGATATTTGAATTACAATTTATCATCCGTATTAATACTTTTGTTTCACACCAGTTATTTCGTTTCACACCAGTATGAAATACTTCCAGTATAAGATTTTAAATAGAATTCCGTTTTTAAATAAACAACTATTTAGGATGGAAATTATAAACAATGAAAAATGTTCATTTTGTAAAAAAAGAAATGGAAGATGTACTACATTTCTTTTATGAATGTGAGTTTAGTAGAAAGATCGGGAATGAAACCTCAAACTGGATTATGAAAGAACTCAAGTTAGAATTGGTGCACATTAGAAAATAAAATCTTTGGCTTGAAGATAAGAGAAACGTTGCTCTAAATTGCATTGTTATATTAATTAAACAACAGATGTTTATTTGTGAATTGAATAGTATTGTTTCGCTTTTTGATATGTTGCAAAAGAAAGTTTTACGATATTATAAAGATGTCAAATATATTGTATGTTTATTTGGAATGGAAAGACATTTTGCTGTAAAGTGGCAGTTGCTACAATTGTTGTTTGAATAGAAAGATTATGTTGAATTTGTTTAAACATGCACATATATTTGATTCGTTTGTTCATGTGAAGAATATTAATAAATAGCCTGTGAAGGCTCAAAAATAAGAGGAAAAATTATGCAAAATAATTAAAGCTTATTATAAAGCCAAAGTGTTGGGTGCCCAAAATGACAACATTTTACTTAATGTGTATAATGATGTGAAAAAGGATGCCATTTAAAAAACATTTCTGCAGGGAGAGCCTTTAAAGTTAAAGACGCGGATCCAGATTTCGTTAAAAATCACCTCATAGATTTTGGAAACCCGAAAAACTATCAAATTTTGTTAAATTTCACCAAAATCTGTCTTCAATTTAGTTTAAAATGACAAATTTTTTCACGCCATGCAATTTTATGGAATGTTGCAATAATATTTGGTTCTCAATCATGTGTAATTGTGTTAAAGGGGTAATGAAGTGATTTATGGTAATTTGGGTGTTGGGGACCGGGGTAAAATTCAATAAATTATTGAAAATTTATTGCATTTTCTGTGTTTTTTTTAAATTTATGGAAAGTGCCCCCTACCCAAGCCCCCGCTGCGTACAGTCATGGTTCAGTGGCAAAGCAATGGCCTCGTAACTGTGAGGCCCCAGGATCAAAATCGTGTCGATGTGCTATATAAGTGCCCTTTTGTGGGGCATTAATCCTCATTAATGTCATTTATGACTTAAAGGCTTATGTCCCCTAGTTGATAAGCATGGTAGCATAAACATGATTTAGCAGTCACGCAAAACACACATTGGCAAATTAGTATTCAATAAAATCTGAGAATGTATACTATTATCTAGATCTATTATTTTTAAATTATTTTTTAAATAATTCCATAAATTGGGGTAAAAAAAAAATATTTCACTTTTATGAGCGACAGTGTATGATGTTGAGCAATTTACTTCATCTCTTGCTGAATTCACTTTTTATTAATTCACCATCTCCATCACCCTGATTTTTATCAGTGCTATGTGAGAAATATAGTTTCTAGATGTTTATAATTAATTTGATTTATTCATAACTTTCAAATAACAAATATAAAACATTTTTTTCATAATGGTGTAGAAAATATGAATTTGTAAAATGTTAGCTTGCAGGGCTCACTCTAGCACAATGAGTAAAGCTGGCGACAACCTAAACAAAGCCTTTACACTACGAATACAAACCCTACAACATCTTATATTGCTTTGGTGCCCATTGATTAGTAATCTAGTATAAATACTTTTGTTAAATAACAGCCACAAATGGGGGATAAGAATGACGTAATGTACTAAATACAACTATTTATTTAATAATGAGACAACACACTGGAGTAAATATTAAGGTAAAAAACACATTTTATATAAAGAATACTAACAAGAGTAAATGTATATTCATAACGTTTCTTTGTTATTTTGCTTTAATACATTGAAATATTCTATTGACTGGTTATAATTTTCCAAGTATAACTTACAAATGAGAAATGCAAATTTTCTCCGATCCCATTGCAAGAAATTTGTGTTTTAGTTGGACTTTTGCAATGGTTGTCTCCAACTATTTACTTAAACAGAAAACAACACCACATTCTCTTTTTTTTTGCGTGCACACTATAAATATGCAAATGAATTCTCTTTTACACAAACTTAATTCCTTAGTGTGAAAGGATGATAGACACTAATATGGTTAATTTCACTTAAATATTATATATCGTTTTTTTTTGTTTTTTTTTTTTTAGCTTACACTGCATGCTTCTGATATAAGTCAACGTTTCTTTGTTAAAAAAAAGAAGAAGCTAGTTTGATTATTTAGTAAAGTTACCAATATATTTTGTTTAATGATTCTGCATACCTGGCGGATTACACGATGCGCATAAACTACTTTGTACATACTATAGTGTCCACATCATATAGTGAAAGGCTGGGAACCATAGCTGTCATTTAGTTATGTATTATAAAGAACATATACTTTTAAATTGTCCCATGTTAGGACTAATATCAAATTAGGTCCTTAATTTTACAGAAAACCCTTGAATAATAAATCAAGCATCTTGAACTAGTTATTATACACCAATAAACTATAAATGCACTTCATTGAATGGTGAAGGCGATTCTCAAGTTATTTATAACAAATTCCGTAAAAATTCAACGAAGAAAACGTTGACAGTTTAATCAAAATCGAATGAGAAAACATAAGAAGAGACTAGCTAGTCGTCATTAATATATTCCAGGAAAATTTCAGTTTCTTAAACCCAAAATTTGGCAGAATGTTATGGAACAAATTCACCTAAGTTGTATAAAGACGTAAAAGAGGATGTCATTTATCACACAAATCTGCAGAGATTTTAAAAACGAATGTGCTTGAAGACCAAATATTAATGATATTAAAAGCTACATCTTAAAGAAATCTGCAGTTCAACAGACCAGGCAGTGGGACTCGAAAATGAAAAATCTAGTATAAAGCTCCCAAATGGTGAGACTCATATTAATTTATTAAAAATACGATATATTACCAAAAGGAACACGAAAGAAAGGAAATAATGAAATGGGAGAAAGGGGGGGG
>BEXV01003333.1:6133-16744 GCA_003118195.1 Hemicentrotus pulcherrimus | reverse complement strand
ATCAAATCAACTTGTTTTCAATACATGAAGTATTTATATATACAACGCCATATTACATGTTTATAACTGTGTTTGAATATCTCATTTTGACGAATTTATTGTATTCATGATTTGTGTATTTGTATTATGTTGATTGCAGAAGAAAATAAATTCAAATCAAATCAAATAATATATATATATGTTGAGTAATTTCAACAAGCAGCAACAATACAAGCTTATGATTGGTACTCATGGTTGATAATGATCAATGGTGGATGTGATCTCATGAACTTTGTACGTTCATTGACACATTTAGGCCTATACAGTGCGTATCAAAACAAAGTTTACCAAACTTTTGTAGTTTCTGATTAAAAAGTTGTAACCTGTTTCCAAAGCCTTGAATCATATTTTAATGTAAAGAAAGAAAAAAAAAACCCTGTCTAATTATACCAATTTCATATTTGTGCTGCTAGGGATGGGTCGAAAACCATTTTGTGTGTTTATCTCCGTCCAAAACAATATTGCTCCTTTATCTCCATCAACTATTAGGCAGTTGAAGAAAAAAAAAGTGTTTACATCATTCGCATAAAACCTTATCAATGAGTAAAACAAAATGGATTAAGTTTATCAGGGATGTTACTTTTTTTTTTTTAATGAAACACTGTTGTCAATTTCTTTTATATTTATCAGCATAAAAGTTCTTTCTTGCTTTTGGGCAGGCGCTACCAAAGTTGGTTAAACGTTTTATTGATACTCCCTGTATATCCTGCCACCGCACGTCATTTCCATTTCCATTTTTATTTCCAGGTGTTAGGTCTAAACATGTATACAATAAGTGTACATTTTGAAGCCTACATTAAGCCTTTTATAGGTTCATTTCGTTACTCTCCCTGGTGTCGCTGAATGCTAAATCTTCACGAATCACGAAAAAGAGGATTAACATTAGAACTGAAAACCTGAAAACGAACAATCGATTGAAACTCGTCGCAAAGGGTAAGACTCATATTATCATTTATTGAAAACGATAACCATAAAATTAGAGAAAAAAATAATAGAAGGGGGGGGGGGCTGATATTTAGCAAAGGTGTTTAACATCGAACACGCAGGAAGCACTAGTGTTTTGAAGACTGGCAAGGGGTAAGCGGGAGGGGGAATTTGCCTCTCGATCATGACAGATAATTTGCGATCAACTAAAAAATGCAGCCGAATTAATTAAGTCAGTATGTAGTAACGGTATAATATACATTTTCATAAAACTTTCATTTTCTTCACAACATAATTGATTTAGGCCTAGTCGGGACGACCCCCTCCCCTGAGTACCGAAGCTGTGACATAATATTTATTTATTTTTTTTTTAAATCTGTTTTTAGAACTTTTACTTCATTTTCTGAAAGAGCATCAAAAATATTGTCCAAATGTCCAAAACAATTGAATATGTTATCTATTGGCTGAGATATGACCATCAGAATAAATAGATTTCCTAAATGAGAAACTCAGTGTTATTTCGCTCTGGCTCGTAATGTTATGAACCAGAGCAACACTGCACGAGTTCCTATATATAAATCTATTTACCCATGCAGATGGTCATATCTCAGCCAATACTCAACATATTCAATTAATTTTCGACATTTTGACATTATTTTTTATGCTATTTCTGAAAATGAAGTAAAAATTGAGAAATTCTAAAAACAGTTTTTTGATGACGTCACACAGCACTATCAAAAAAATACAATTGAAACTGGTTTCCTCCTTGGACTATATGCATGGATCAGGATAACCCGAGATGTTTCACCCCTCCTTAATTAGGCTAAGGGCTGGATAAGTATGTGTGACAGCATTGCTTGAAAAGGAGAACAAAACAAGAATAATGACCAAGCATACATAGGTGAATTATTTGGTATTCTCTCTACGGTTATTAAGCTTTCAAACTCACGAAACAATTATGCACGGAGATATAATTTCTTTTTTCTTCTTTTGAAGGTTCATGAATCAGTTTTGCTTCGCATTTTCGCATTAAATCATCCAAAAGTATTGAAAGATTCTAATTCCCAATCTAGAACAGTATAGTTTAGGAGTCTTGATCGTTCAATTTCTGATTATGGTGAAGTGGCGTTTGGTCTACAGCGTAGTTTCGTCTATTGACTAGAATTCCCATATTTCTACACAAAGTTCGTCTACTTATCCACATGGTCTAATAATCATTTTGATTTCTTATTATTTGGTCTAATGACCATTTAGGCTCATTTGGTCTAATTCCCATAAATCTCCGATTAGTTTGACTTCTTGTTCAATAATTAACTCTATTAACCGTAAATTATTAAACCACTAGTAGAAGACAAAATGGGCATCTATTCATTTATCTTTTTAATTCTCATTTACTCGGTAATCTATCAGTTTTTCTTCAAAATAGTTTACCTCCAATAATTTTTGGTTTTTAGTAACCGGCCTCGATCGGCCTCACTTTTTATAAATCTCTTTTGTAGACGAAAGCCAAGGTACCATAGCACATGCACAGTACGAATTTGTCGGCATCTTCAGTTCATTCATAGCTCAGTGATGTTTTCTCGACTTTTCCGATCTAGTACAAAACCGAAAACAAAAGACGGGTAAGAGTTTCGTTCATTGTCATTTAATTATTGCATCAAAGTAAACATATATTTTTCCTGTTATTTCAGTAATAAATATACCATCGTTTTTGAATATTTAAAACTGTAAATCTTGGTATTTCCGCTGGCAGCAGAATTCTGTCGTCGTGTTTTGATTTGTTGATCAGCTGAGTTTGAGCGATGAGCCAGGCCAGGGTCGGGTCTCCATCCGCTCGGCCCACACGGGTCGGGCGAATGGGTTCGGGCGGATCAGACGGGTACGGGCGCGACGGGCGCAGTGCACACTGCGAGCTTTCGTTCTTTCTAGACCTATATAAAATCTATATTTGTAAATGCTCATACTCACAGAGATGTGGACATGGGAGATATAGCGGCCCGGCCTCCATGAGCAATCTGATGGAGACGATTATGAGGTACACGGGGGCGGGGGCGGCAGGGCGGGGGTGAAACGCCCACCGCCCCGTGTATTTTGAGCCTTGGTCCTGTACATGAAGTACATAGGGCCTACATGTATTTATGTTCTTGCTCATTGTGTATGTTTCTCACATCAGACAAGACAAAGAACCAGTCATGGCCGAGAGTATGAATGAAGACAATCCCGAGCCCCCTAAGGAGGCAAAGCTCGTCACTGCCATTGTGATTGGTGCTGGCAATAGAGGGCAGACTTACTCTGGTTATGCTCTAGAATTCCCTGATAAACTAAAGGTAAGGTATGATAATTACCAACTATTTAAATGTTACAAACTGCTACAGAGACTCTTGTTTACCAAGTGTTCTACTCTGTAGCAGGATTTTTAAGATTATAAATACCCGTAGGAAATATTTCAAATCCAAACTAGTATCATGACACAAGGAATTAGAACTCTAAAAATCACAATTGCAAGTTCTTTTTATGGTTATCTAATAGTCAACCCAGTAGCACAAAATGGGTGTATCTAACAATGCATATGCAATTATCAATGTCTGTGGAGGGGTCCGGGACACTTTGGCCCCACTGCAAAAATTGTCATTTTTTTGTTATTTTACCCTAACTCTAATTCCCAACCCTAACTCTAACCTCTAACCCTAACCCTAACCTCTAACCCTAACCCTAAACCTAACTTATTCCTAAAGCTAACCCTGAACCTTCTAAAACTGACCGTGTTTGCAGCGGGGCCAAGTTGTCCCCGGGTCCGAGTTAGCCCGACTCCCTGTGGAGACATGTGAAAGAAATAGATTGACCAAGTTTTTATCAATTTTCAAAGAAAGTTCTTGGGAAAGAAAACAATTACCGGTACCTGGTAATGCTTCAGGAGGCTATAATCAAACAAAGGAGACACAAATTCCAATTCACTTTTAATAGACATGGGTTTAAAAAAATGTTTTTAGCACCAATTTTTTTTTCTCCCCAGGTTTGCACATGTTTTAGCACCCATGTTAATTTGTTGTTTGACTTCTAATCTTTAGATTGTGGGCGTAGCGGATAAAAGGAAGTTTATTCGGACTCACATGCAGAAGATCTTCAACATCCCTTCAGAGAATGTCTTTGAAGGTAAGTTTATCCTGTATATGTAGCTGCTTGAGAGAGACAGTTGCATCACGACCAGTTGCTTCAGTTTGGTCAGTCATGTACATGGAGCCTCACATACATGTAGCTCCCTCCAATGGGAGTGAACTATGGGAGCTTCATGTCACAACTACTTCTTTCAGTATGCTATAGTTTACTAGTTTACCTTTAATTGGTTTGACTTTGTAGGAATACTTTACTTTTATAATGCAGAGACATGTACGTCATGGAATTACCAATTTGCGTTTGAGCGACTTTAGTAATTCAGGCATTACCAGTTATTATCAGATTTTACATTTACTGATCTGTTTTTTCTCATTTTTCTGCTCTTAAAAAACCCCAACTTAATATTAGGTAGGCTTCTCACTTCACATTTCATATTCTGTCTCACAAAGCAAAATTCAGAAATAATATTTGAGCTCATGAATGATATTGACAAAGTATAGGTCTTCCAATTAATAATGAGGCAGCTTGTATATGTTTTAGTTTTATGGGAACAGTGCAAAATGATTATTATAAAAGATCTGAATAATGAAAACCTCCTCAATTTTGTATTTTATTTCATCATGTTTCTTGTTTAAATTATAACAATCTGCAGGGGTAGAAGCAGTTACTCAACTTTTACAGTGGAACCTCGTTATAAAGAAGACATTGAGTCCATGAAAGTAACCTTGTTGTGTCGCATATCTTGTTATATCAGCTTGAAAAAGGAAACAAAACAAATAAAAAAAGCATAAAGAGATGGGACCACCAAATTATTTTGTTACTTATATCCAAGCTCTTCATAACAATTGTGACTGTAGTAAAAAAAAAATTGTTTGTTTATTTATTTTCCTCTAGATTGGAGTGAACTCTTAGAGCAGAATAAGTTTGCCAATGCAGCCATAATTGTCACTCCAGATAGACATCACCTAGTAAGCAAATACTCTCAGCCCTCCAAAAGAATGTTGACAATATTTATTGTTCAACATTTCTCATATAAATCATCCATACAATGAAAAACATATATATATATATCATACATATATATATATATATATAATATATATATATATCAAATTAAAGAAAATCAATACTGTACCAACATCAAATAACATTAAGTTTTGAACTTTCACGGTTCGATGGGCACATTCATTCTACCGTTAGACGGTCTGATGAAGAAAATCTCAAAAATTGAGCATATAGCCATTCGAATGTAAATGAACATGTGCATCTGTAAGACATTCTCGTTCAACAATGAAAACAAAGAATAAGAAACGGCGTGGATGATCAAGCTCTGGATGTCAACTGTAGTCTCAGGACTGCATGGTTATGATAAGCAAGGTCAAGATGCCTCTCCTTTGCACTTGAGATGGTGGTTGAGCCTTCCTGATGCTTTCCAATACCTTCCAATGCTAATCAAGGTTTTTAAAGGGGAGATGCCCCATTTTTGCAATTTTCTTTCAGAGACTCATTTATTATTAAATGGCTATGCTCACTCATGCATAAATGGTATGGTCTCAATTTCTTATCATCTTAAAAGGATTGATTTATGTTTATTTTAGTTTATGGAAGTTAGGTCTCATAACTGTAAATAGTGCCCACTTTTCTTTTTCTTTTTTTTGGTGCTGAGTGTAGTTTCAAATCAATAATTAGATTTACTACTTTATCTCTTATAAATTTTCAATTATTCACCTCCATTATTTTCCCTTGAGGGTCAAACAAGTTTAGAAGCATTTCTTGATATTGACTTTGGTATGTTTTACAAAAGTTGAGTCAAAATGTACTCTACATGTAACATAGCAATGTATTTTTGCTACACAAGATCCATGCACATTGTGTGAGAGTCAATAAGAGTGTACTTGCTTTCCATCAAGTATTAAAGATGAAGTTGAGTTCTGGTCATGCGATTGCATTGTGAAAGAAACGGTGTGGAATCGACCACAAAGGTTGTTCATCTAGCATATAAGAATTTGTGTGTATTGCAAGGTTCCGGAATCATCTAAATGATAAGAAATTTGGCCAAGTCTTGGTAAAGTTACAATCACTGTACACAGAAAGATGTATATGGGACTATACGAACACGTGGCGTAAAAATCCTACCCGGATTCTTACGATGTTACATGACATATTTAGAATATGAAGGCATTTGAAGAGCCATGCTTTTCAGGGAACATGTCTTATCTGATGTTCTTCCACTACTTGCATAGTAAGAATGATAACGCTCACAAACTATTTTCACCTCTTCCCAGAACTCAACCTTCTCTTTAACATATGGAAGTACCAGTAAGTAAAGATATTGTCCAAAACTATATATATCTACAGTCAAACCTGCTTTAGTGACCACCTGTCTACAAAGGCCACATTTGTTGTTTCCCTTGAAAATGGTTTCTCATTGAAACATGTACTAAAGGAACCTGTCTACAACAAGCACATTGTTTGTTTCCCTTGAAAATAGTTTCTAATTGAAACGTGTACTAAAGGAACCTGTCTACAACAAGCACATTGTTTGTTTCCCTTGGACGGTCGCTGTAGACAGGTTTGACTGTATAAGATAGTAGTTGGTATGCGGTATAGGTCATATGTTTATATGATAGGATTATATGATATGATATGAAACAACAAGTTCAACTTCTCTACGCTAACATTATAAATGATGTTCTTTTGTTATGAATGTAGGAACCAGCATTAGCCTGTGCTGCTAAAGGATACCATATACTCTTGGAGAAACCAATGGCAGTAAGTTAATTTAAGAAGTAAGACATTTACATGTATTTCAGACAATTATCAATTATATATTTATTAACAATTATAAATTCTTAATAAGCTAAGAAGATTCAATGTGAATGGACAAAAATGCATGCTCAAGTTTAATACAGGATAATTGATCTGTGAATATACTTGGGTGCAGGCATATAAGAGAAGCTAATTATCTTGTTCTTTCCTACTGTCGCCCCCCCCAAAAAAAAAAAACTTTTGCAAAAGGTGATAATGTACAGCTAAGATATGCACAAAATATGCGCTTACAAAATTAAAATTAGAGATACTGTTTGGCTGTGCTTATGTGATATCTGTCATTATTATTTGTACAAAGGGATTTACGATTTACGCAAAAGTACCTAGAATTTTAAAACAGATATCATGGTTTGTGAAAAAGTACCTCATGATTTGGGGTGTAAAAACTTGAAAATAAAAGGGAATACATGTTAAAATATTAAAGCATAGGCTATTAGATGTATGTGCACAGCCCTGATAAAAAAAAACGCTTGGTAAAAGAAAGATGTTTTGGTCCATGAGTTTATTGTTGCAGTTAATGCAAATATATTTAGGATGTAACAAGTGAAATTGAGCTTTTCTTTCATGAGAAATATGTACAAGAGTATATCATACTCACTTTAGGAATAGCTCACCAGCTTTTGGATATCCCACTCATGGCCATTCAATATAATTATTTTCTAATGCAGTCGGAATTGTAAAATAGTTGTGTATGTCATATTACTGTAGGTTACTGAAGAGGATTGCAGGAAGATAGTCAAGACCTGTAAAGAGAACAACGTCATGTTGGCCGTCTGTCATGTACTGAGACACTTTCCCCCGACAAAGAAGATCAAGGAGCTCATCGTGTCGGGTGTTATAGGAGACGTCGTCAACATTCAGCATCTTGAACCTGTTAGTTTTAGAGCCCCACTGTACTTCTTGCTCCTTCTATATATAAAACAATGCTTTATCTGTGCCTTTTGGTCCCCCATGATCCCATTTTTTTTACTGGTATGTTAATTTAGAGCTTCTTCTTCTTATCGAGTCACTACACAAGTCCCATCCAGTGGTCCACACAGGCTTTGGCACAGCAATTCACTGCTTCCAGGTCATTTTGGGTGCATGGCTCTGGGAGGAGTGGGCAGACTAGCAGGTGTTCCATTGTCTGTTCCCGGGTGCATTCATATGCTGTTTGTTCGTCTCCTAGACCCCACCTCTGCATTAGGACTGATTTGATTAGATAACCACCTGTCAGTGACCTTGCAGGGAGGTCTAATCCCCCTGGCCAAACTAGTACATATGGGCTCTAAAGCCAGGGTATTCTACTGACACTAATTCAGGTTGATGAATACTGCCATCTGCTGCTCTAAATGTTTCAATGTGTCGTGCCCACAGCCACGTCCCACAATGCATCATCAACAGCATGACACAAGCATGATGAAGATTGAGTACCTACAGAAACTGGCAAACGCTCTACATGTGTTTTCACCGAAAGATGGTGCAATTTAGAATAAGGTACATTACAGCGGTGGTAGCGATGTCGGTAAAATACCTTGCCTTGAAATTTGACAATTTACAGGCCTGCAGATTAAATCAAACCACATAAAATGACAGATTGAATTTGAATATGAGGTTGTAATATGTTTGATATAATCATGCAGATGTGGAATATGACTAAACAGGGTTATTTGCATTGTTAGGTTTCCTTTACCATTTTGCAAATTCCTGTGATAGAGGAAACAGACACAAAGAATCGATAGGGCAGGCCTAGAGATGGAACATGAATATATGATCAAAGTTATCTTTACAGAGTAGAATGAGAACAATCCTGGCTGAGTATGACTCTAGTCAGTTTTAATTGTGTTCATTGTTGTCTTCCACCATTTCACGTTCCTTTGTCAGACGAATTGGCTAAAAGTAAAAGCTTCAACTATAAATGATATGAAGAGTGAAATATGACAGTGTGAATATTATTTAATAAAAATAATCTGTGTGCTAGGTTCATAGTTTCTACCATTTTGGACGTTCCTTTGCCAGAGAAAACTGGAACTAAGAATCAAGAGTTTGGTCCAGAGACTGAATATATTTTCTATATTTATATATATATATATGGTGTATACGATCGAAGTAATCTTTCCAGAAATGTTCGATATAAAGAGCATAATGCCTTTTGCTTAATCATTTTTATTTGTGTTTTTTTTTAGGTTGGCTTCTACCATTATGCACATTCCTATGTCAGAGGTAACTGGCACAAAGAATCAGAGTCTACATTTTCTCTGCTTGCTAAATGCTGCCATGATATGGACCTTATTCACTGGTGGATGGGACCAAATAGGTGAGCCTTTTATACTGCTACCTGACACTGCACTAATGTTCTTTGGCTAGACTTTATTCTATTTTTGCCACTCCATACCCTTGAGAGCAATGGGGACCTGGTAGAATGACGAAAGCCTCTTGTGATAGAAATTGTCATTTGCCCTCACTGTGACCATATGATAGGAATACTCCCCAGGATGCAGAAACTGTGCACACTTTGTGTGTAAATGAATCTGATCACCAGAGTAATTATGAAATCTGTAAAGCATTAAGAGATGGTAATCTGTATTACGTGTTATAAATCAAAATTTATTATTGTTATTAACCATTTCATTATCAAGAAAAATATGACATTTCCTTAGCTCTTCTGATGGAACAGACAGTTATATTAAAAATTGTATTATGAAAGGACATGCATGATATGTACCATAGACAGAAAAGAGTATTATGATTGCAATTGGAGGAAAGGATTCATAAGGTCATTATTATATTTTTTTAATACACGAAAAATGGGAAAATTTATTTGTATGAAAGCACACATCTTGACCAAATTGCCATTCAGGGATTCTTTCTTACTGTTTACCCAGTTTCCTTTAAATCTCACTGTTTTTGTTGTTCAGATTTTTCTTTTTTAAACTTTACTTAAAAGCAAATTAATATTAAGATTTAATGAAAAAGATACGGTGAAGGAAGAAAGCAGTAAGGTTGGTCTTTTAATGAGGAGTATGCTCGAGACAAAAAGAAGTGGAGGGAAGGGTGACATCTTGGCGCAAAAGTCAGTCACTTTTATGATGATGATGATGATTGCATTTCCCTTTAGAAGACATGTGCCTTTATACAACTCTCTGGACCTACTTTACCCCTTTTTCCTCATTTTGTACTCGTTTTTAGATGTCAATGTGTGTCTTCTTTTGGGTCATTGCAACACTTCAGGAGAGAAAATAAGGTAAGAATCAGAAAATCAGTGATGACATTTCAAAGAATAACTTTAAATACAGACACATTTTCTCAAATGATTTTTGCCTGTTGTTCTTTAATACCCTACAAGGGCTTGATCCTATTAACTTTTAGCTTAATATAAATCAAGTTAGGGTTAAATATATTTTTGTGAAATGAATAGATAACATCATAATCTTGAACATAAATGTATGTAAATACATGTTTCCTAAAGCATTATTGAACCTACAATAAGGGACTGTTAAAGATAGGGACTGGTGAAATACTGACTTATAAGTCTAAGTTTGTGGATGTATATCCCTTTTCAAACGCTTCACTTCACTCCTTGATTTGATGTCTCTGAGCTGAGCTTGTAATATGCCTCCTAAGAACATCGGTAATCATCCATCTTCAAATATATACTTTATAGAGGATATTTTGTCCCTGTCGAATAGATTTTGAGAAGGAACTATGAAATCTGGGCCTCGTCTT
>BEXV01003331.1:29180-42043 GCA_003118195.1 Hemicentrotus pulcherrimus | reverse complement strand
GATGCGCTCGATGATGCCATCGGATTCAAGCCTATGAAGTTCCTTTGAGACTTCATCCCTGACAGCTAACGGAAGTCGACGGAGACTCTGTGCAGTAGATGGGACTGAGGAATCCACCCTTGGTGCATGGCAATATCCTTTGCATTTACCAAACTCATTGAAAAGTGCAGCATAGCGTTCTCTATACGCATTGTCTATGAGCCTAATGCGTTCACCAGTGTGGTCGTTCATCTGAAATCCTAGGGCGTCGAACAGATTGACTCCCATAAGGCTCTCGCCCTTCGCTATGTAGAACGTAAAGCTGTCGAGATGTACATCCTTGTACCCGACAGGAAGCTCTACCGTGCCCAGAACGGAAATCAGCGTAGGTGGTTCACCTTATGCTACGAGCTTGCTCGATGTCGATGACAGGCTACAATGTGAGTAATGTCGATGATACAGTTTATCACTAAGAATTGACACTTTGGCCCCCACATCGATCATCAAAGAGAGGTTAGTACCAGCAATCTGCACTTCACATTCTTTGAACTGACCTGAATTGGCTGAAGAAATCCGGTCTGAGAGTGTGAACACGCTGCTTGCTATGTCGCCCTCTATTGGTTCATCAACGTGTCGAACTGAAGATGCACTTTTCTTGGTAGATTTGCAGGCGCTAGAGAAATGATTCATCTTCGAGCACGAATTGCAACGTTTTCCAAACGCTGGACACGCTTTCGGAGGGTGTGTCCGTCCGCAGTTCGAACACGACTTCGAGTTAGCATGGTTAGAGCGAGCTTTGTTATGATATGGTCGTTTGATGTTCTGTACTGGAGTTGCCTGATGTGCAGTATGACTATGTCCTGTACTGGCACTCTCAGTCACATCGTGTTGTTTGGGGAGATTGGCGTCCAGCATTGCGGCTTCAATCTGGAGCGCCTTCTTAAGTGTCAGACTGTCATCCTCCATTAACAGACGTTCTCTAATACGGGGAATAGACGTCTTTTCGATTAGTTGATCTCTAACCAGTTCATCGTTTAAGGTGCCAAACTTGCACTTGGATGCCAGTTCGGTTATGGCTGCCACATATTGTTTTACTGGCTCCCCATGACCTTGTACTTTCTGTCGGAAACGATATCGTTCAATCATCACACTTGTTTTTGGCCCAAAATATTTCTCAAGTTCATCAACAGCTTTATCGTACGTACCGGTAGTAGACACTTCCAGCTGTCCGAAGATCCGCTGCCCCTCTGCGCCCAAACAGTGGATCAGGATTGCGCGGCGGCTGAGGTCGGGTATCTCCGCTGTGTCCAACCCGCTTGCAGTCAAATACGTTTTGAAGCTCAAAATCCATCGTGACCAAGGCACAGGAGGTTCTCCTGGGATTGCTAGGAATGGGTTAGGTGCTACAAGACCTATTCCAGCCATTCTCGTCGCCAGATGTAGTAGGTGGGAACTCAGAGACATAAAAACTAGACACAATGAATTTCGAAGTTGAGATGATTTAATCTATTCCAAGATGTCCGATCATATTGTAATCATGTGTACATCAAGGGGATTGAGCCCTCGATGTTGACTTTTAGCACAGTCTTACAAACACAACAACTCATAACATTTCTGACAGTATACGGCAGCGCTTTTTTTGCAACCCGACCAAATATACAAAAAAATTGTAAGATCTTCTTACGAATGACTTGTTAATGCCGTGAGTTACACGTACGACCACCTTGCGAGAACAAAAACTCGTAAGATGGCCGTACGTCTGACGTAAGAAGAACTCAAGGCGTTCTTACAAAAAACGTACGAACTCTAGGGCCATTGAATAATCGAAAATCACTCCGTTTCTCAAGAAGGTCTCGAGTTGTTTTTGCAAATATTAACGGCGTTCGTACAAACTCTTTAAGAAGAAGGTAAGAAAATATGCCCCTTCTACGAATCTCTACGAACTCTGAAATTCGTAGGAACAGGGAGATTCGTACGAACAAATCGTTTGTACAAACATTTGTGACCGTAGCTTTAGGGAGAAGTCTTTCATAAAATTCAAGGAATGTGCAAATCTATGGAAAAAGGCGGAAAATACCATCGAAAGTAAGATTGCACACAATGCAGATCGCTATGACTGGGACAGTGTACAAACGCCTATTGCTACTGAAGAGCAAGACATCGACAGAGAATTAACAGCTCTGTGATAATAACCATGATGAAAGGAGTGGGAGGTAAGTGTTGTTTTTTTGTAAGGGGTGGGAGGGCTATTTGCTTTATTTGTCAAATTACATGTGACAATAATCTAGGGACTATAAAACATTATAATCTCACAGCCAAAATTGCTGAAAAGTTATGCGTGCTCTGTAACCTTGGTAACCAAGTCTGTAGACCTTCACCTAGTATAAACAGGGAAACTGAATTTACCTTGTTAATTTTCTCCTGAGGCCATGGCCTCTGTCACATTACTAAGACCAATATTATCTGCTTCTTGTTCACTGGCCCCTTATTGAAATATGGTTGGGTTGTACATGTACTTGTAGTCTGATCCGTAGCCAGAGTTTGATGTTTTGGGGGGCACATAGTCTACATGTAATTGATCAACATCCTGTGGAGGGGTCTAAAACATTTCAACCGATCTTGGACTACGAGCCTAGGCCCTGCCCTGGCCATATATATCATAACTAGGTTATTGAGCCTGTTCCTACCAAGCTATATAACTTTCTAGCTTGGTGCACTGGCTTAAGTGAGGACATTAATGAGTCAGTTAAGAATTCAGTCCCTGAAGAATCACACTGACGTCTGCTTTCTGTGGCCCAGGATTTACTGTACTTAAGATCAAGAGGAAGGATGCTTTTTCCAAAGCACACGTCCCTTGCTATGGCAGTGAGACACATGATGGGTTCAGCCAAATTAATAGGTGTCCTGAATGGACTAGGTCACAGCGTTTCAAATTCCGTGACTTTAGAAATTGACACTGCTATTGCAAAAAGGCAGCTTGCCATAGGTGTTAACATTCTTCCTGCAGGTAGTCAACCAGTGTTCACCACTGTCGTCTGGGACAACAACGACTTCGGGGAAGAAACCCTTTCAGGTAAAGGTACGACCCACAATACGAATGGAATACTTGTGCAATGGCCTTCCTCCTCACTGCCTGCTGATGAACAATCTATAGAACCCATGCCATTACCAAGAACAAGAGAGAGATCATTTGAGCCCCCAGAACCGAACATAAAGAAGTACTTTGGGAACAAACGTCCTGGCCCTCAGCCGTACGAAGCTGATGTTTCCCTGATAGGAGATAATCGACAGTGCCAACAATCTGCGAGTGATTTAGATTTAGCATTGCGAATGATGAAAGTGGCAGATATTTCTGACAATGTGTTTCCTGGTTGGACTGGATGCAACATCTTGTTACAGAATGAGGTTCCAATGGTATCCACTGTAGGTTACTTGCCGATAATCGATGCCAGCCCAACAGAGTATGACACTGTATATACCATTCTTGACAGAAGTCTTCAGATAGCAGACACACTGAAACAAGAAGAAATAGTGGCAGTGTTTGACCAAGCAATTTATGCCAAGGTGCAACAGATTAAATGGAGCAATGAGGCATTTTCTAAACTTGTAGTTATCCGCCTTGGAGCTTTTCACACAGTGCTTGCAATGCTAGCATGCATAGGGAAAAGATTCAGGGATGCTGGTTTGGAAAACCTGGTCATTGAATCGGGCATTGTAGCTCAAGGGTCTCTGAATGGTGCCATGAATGGCCATCACTACAACAGGAGTGTGCGAATGCACAAGTGTGTAGTAGAGGCAATGGAATGCATTCGGTTTCAATGTTTCATAGATTCGTTGAGCAATGAAGATAAGGATCAGGTATTAGATGTGTTGATCAGTCTAAACACATCTTTCCTGGGAGCAGCCTTCTCTCATTGTGTTCAATCAGAAGACTACAATCGATGCCTTCATCAAAGAGCATGGTCAGAAGAGTCCTACTTTTGATGTATGGTCCTCGTATATTGAGATGGTATAAGTGTTAATGCTCTTCAGAGCTACCAGGGAAGGGAATTGGGACCTTCATCTGTCAGCTATTCGGTCATTCCTTCCCTGGCTCTTTGCATATGGCCACATCAACTATTCCCGATATCTGCCTGCATATTGGCTTGAAATGTGCGAACTCCCAGCTGTGCATCCTGCTGTCTATGAGGAGTTTGCCAAAGGATGATTCTCTGTCCAGCGCCAGTTACTCCAAGGGTTCTCACAGGTGGCATGTAATCAAACAATAGAGCAGACATGCAATCGTGACACTAAGACCAAAGGTGGAATGATTGGTTTCACCACAGAGAAAGGGGCCGTTTCGAGGTGGATTTTATCTCACAGAGAACGGGCTGCAATCTCAAAAAGATGTGAAGAAATGGCAGGCAAAGATGAGACATCCCTGAGTCGGAAAGACTTACAACTGTCTCGCATGAAGAGGGATGAGGAAGACGTTTGCCGTGTTGCGAGTGTGGTTGATGCTATGATCAATCCCTTTGATGGATCTCACAATGAACTTGTCCATGTTTCTTCTGGAGTGGTTGCTTCAAAAGATGTCACAGAGTGCTATTTTAAGGCATGGGAGAGAGGTGACAAGGAACTAGTTACTTATTGCAAGGAGAGGCTGCAAGGAAGTCAGGATGTATTTGCCCTAATAAAGAAGATGAAGACAAAGACATTCAAGTCGATGAACAAGGTACTACACACCAAAGCACATGGTAAACAAGTATCTCTACAGGCTGATAGAAATCTGTTTCAGAGACTTCTAATCATTGCAAACGTCAGAAAACTGGACATTGAAAAGATGGTCACATACAATTTGGGCCCTCTTCCTCTTTCCCTAGCTCACCAAGATGGATCAATGAGCAAGACAAATAAGGCATCATTACTGCACTACATCTCCTCTGACTAAGATTCCTCCTGGTAGTACCTAGATTGTAGATGCTATGGCCATGCTGCAGGAGCTTTGGCAATCAAGTATTCCTCCGACATTTGGCGAACTTGCTGATCAGGTCTTAAAGCAAGTTGTTGATCTTGCAAGGAGTGTGAGGGGTGAAACAATCCATTTTGTAGTGGATACATACAGGAACGTGAGCATCAAAAACGCTCAGAGGGGACGAAGAGGATCGAGTGGAAGTCTTGTAACAAAGATCTATGGGGAAGACATGTGCCTCAGCAGTGGAAAAAACATTTCTCGCTGGTAGTGAGAAAGGCTGAACTCATTTGCTTCCTTTTCAAGACATGGAGCACTAGACCAAGTTATTTCTTTCACAATGTTCACATTTATGTGACTCATGAGGTATGCCATGAACTTTCAGTTGAAAATGGAATATTGGTTGTGCAAGAAGTGCAGAGTTTGAGATGTAGTCAAGAGGAAGCAGATACTCGCATGTTTCTTCATGCCCAGTTTGCGAGCAGACATCCATCTCCCACTTCTGCGATTGTGATCAAGAGCCCAGATACTGATGTGTTTGTCATAGGAGTAGCCAAAGCCAAACAGATTGAGAGCAAGTTGTTGTTTCATACTGGAAGGGGCAACAACAGGACAACTCTTAGCTTATCTGATGTGAGTACTTATCTTGGGGAAGATGTTTGCAATGCACTAATTTCTTTCCATTGTTTCACTGGATGCGACTCTATAAGCAGTTTCCCTGCCAAGTCCAAAGCTAAAGCATACAAGTTGATGGCAGAAAGTGCACAGTTCACAGTCATGTTTCAGCAGCTAAGTAGCTCATTCACAGTAGAGGAGGGTGTTTTCTCTAGACTGGAGAGGTTTGTTTGCCAGTTGAATGGACAAGAATGTGACAGTGTCAATAAGGCACAGTATAACATGTTTCTCCTGTTGATTAAGTTAGAAGTACGTCTCCCACCGACAAAGGACTCACTGACAATGCACATAAGGAGAGCTAATTATCAGGCCACAGTACACACATTTTGTCTAGAGCAGACCCCTGACATTCCAAGTCCAAATGGTCATGGTTGGAAAGTGGAAGATGGAGAAATATATTTTGTCTGGGGAGAACAACCCCCTGTCCCTAGCAGTTTGCTAGAACTAACCCACAGCACTTGCAAGAAGACAAACTGCAAGGTCCCAAGTGGGAAAAACAAGGGAAGATGCTCTTGCCGGCAGCATAATGTGCCATGCACCGTTCTGTGCAAGTGTACTGATTGTGAAAATCCAGTTGATGGAGATGCTTAGATGAAGACACAGACACTGAAGATAAAGATGTGTAGAATTCATCTTGTTAGCGCAATTCAACTCATGTGCATATTTGTGTCTCATTTGATTTTAATTTTTCTTTAGACAGCAATTTGAGATAACGAACCAGAAGAAGTATATCAGAATATCATATTTATATTGCAAATCATTGAAGCATTGTGTCCAAATAGTAGAGGGTTGGTACACTGTATTTTATATTTGTGTACGTTTGCAACTAATATGGATGTCTTGCTCAAGGAACAGAATTTCTTTCACAAAATCAAAATATAACTGTGGCGTCAGACTGACTTGTTATACCTGTTTCACAAAGCGATGGATATATATACATTTACAGGTATACTTATTTACTATTTAATCTTACACAAAGGCAGGAGGTAATTACTGTCTATGTTATCATTCCATCTTTTACTAACACAATCTCTGAATTATTGTTTTGGTTAATGGTTAGGGAATCAGCTGTAACATCAAAAGTTGCCAGTCAGTATTCTTCAGACAGTCATAACCTCATAAAATTATGTATTGCCATATACCATTTCAAGTTTATTTCATGATCTACAACATATACACTGTACATGTATCCTATTGAAGAATTTAATTTGACTGTTTCACATATTCTAATTTCTGGAAATCTTCCACAAAAATAATTTCTTCTGCTGGTGAATTTTTCTTTCCATATCTCACAGTAAAGCAGTATCACAAGATTTATTTGTATTTTCTTTCAACAGATGGTAAATTAATTGAAATGTATGAAGTAATTAAGTAATTTTTATGTGACCTTATATAATTAGGTATGCTTTGGTTTTGTGTTTGATAGGCCAATTTTTCCTGCTTCAAGGATGTGTAAAAATCTTATTCAGTGGCATAAATCCATTCTGTGGAAAGGGGAATATTTCTACATTTACTTCATTATTATGGATACTGTAATATATTTACCTCTTGCAAGCGAATGCTCAAAGTTTTTTGCCTCAAATGGAAAGATTTTTGTTGTTGTTGCTTTGTTTCAGGATGTTTTGTGATTCCTAAATTGGGCACTTTTTGGCTGAAGGTGTTACACATGACTATCAGTATCCTTATTCACCTTTGCAGGATCAATGAATCAAAAAGTTCTTAAAATGTGGCCAGTCCTGATATGAGAAGCAAGCGAGCGCTACCAAATTATCTGCCTATCGAATGTTGCAGGGTTTAAGATTTTTCCTAAAAAACAAACTTAATTATGTCATAGAGCTATAGTGAGCAAAGCAATCAAGCAATATTTTCATCAACTGTAACTTACTACTTTTGTTATTGGGGTTGTTTGATTGTAATTAAGAAAATCATCTGGATAATCCAAACATCTATGAAAGAAATCATACTGAGATGAGAAGAATGTCGCAGGTGAAATAGTTAAAAACAAAAGGTGTACATGAGTTAACAATATAACAAACTTTGTATCGTATTTTCTGATATTTCTTCTACAGACTCATCTGTCATATCAGTTGCCTGGATAGTATTGCCATTAGATACCATGATTACTGTACAATTTAAGCGCATATCCTCACTTATTAACTGTGGTGTTATGTACATTTTTAGTGATATATTTAAATCGATATGCTCTTGGTATGAGTTCTTCAAAGCATGAATGTTCCACTCTGAAAAGTAATTTCCCCCCATGGATCTCGATTAAGTAGAAAGAATTTTTTTTTTAGAGTATAACATTTTCAACTTGAATGATAGGATATTTTTGGAGTGGTTGAACAAATGCGTAGATCAAGTAATTCTAGGATGTAAAAGTTTATGAGATTAACAAAGGTTGTAACTATTGAAGTCAGTTTCATTAGCCAAAATTATGCATTGAATATGTTGGATTATCTCGAAAGGATTACAAGACGTCATGTACAAGCCCAAAATAAGTATGTTATAGTACTGAAGCTTGTATAAATTGTAAATAAATGAATACAAAAATTCCATGTGACAATGAGCGTATGATTTGAATTTATTGAATTGTTTCATGTAATTATGAATGCATTACCAAGCGATATGATTGCATCATGACTATGCAGTTCAAAGACTGAGTGAACTGTCAGTAAAAGCTTCATGAGTAATGTGAAGAAAAAAAGATGACATGAAATATAAAATGAAGCTTGATAATGATGATGATGATTGTGATGTATAACAATGAGGATAATGATGATGATGATAATGATAATGATGATGATGATAATGATGATAATGATGATAATGATGATAATGATGATGATAATGGTGACGATGATGATGATAATGATGATGATGATAATGATGATGATAATTTGATTTGATTTGATTTGAGTTATTGGTTTCTGCATCTTTTTTTTTCTTCATCATATATTTTCATCAATATAATATGGTTTGATACAATATTTCAAGTGTATAATAAACAAAATTAAACAGATATATTGAATGCATATTTAACATACAGAAATAAGCAAAGTAGCTTGACGTGCTCAAAGCCCTCAACTTAGATACAACAATAAAAATATAAATAAAAAAGAGTGTGACTTGCAGAGAAGAGAAGAAAAGGAAAGGGGAGAGAAGGAGTGTTGGTAATAATACAATAAATCTCATACATCTGCTGATTAAATGCAGGTTCATTCATGAATGGATAAACGATGCTAGGTCATGGACGATTACACATTATTGTGGAATATACAGTCAATGTACACATGAACATGAATACAGTAAAATTACACACGACAGGATCAATACTTAGACAATAACATAGTTTTAACTGTCTTCTTAAAAGAATACAATGTCCTGAGGTTTCTTATTACAACGGGCAGAGAGTTCCAGATGTCTGGGCCGGCGTGTCTAATGGATTTGAGAGCAAATGCGGTTTTTGGATTTCTTAAATGGAATTGTTCAGTTTGCCTTGTAGGGTAAGAGTGGATGGTTTTATTCAAATTAAAGGGATCCGGTAACTTTGTCTCAGATTCTGAAACAAAATTCTGGATTTAGCTCATGATACAATAATAATTATAAACCTTTAGGTCAGTCAGGAACCCCATGACTTTCACAAGCCGATCGCCTGCCTGATTATCAAGATATTTATGATTGGAATTACAAATTTTGAAAACCGTTCGCCTGACGGTTTTCATAACACTACAGTCTATTGGGGAAAACGAGTATGGTAAAACCGGTCACTCAAAGATTTTTACTTTGTAGAGGCACTTCTTGATCATTTTGAAGCGCAATTTTGGGGGGCTTTAATATAACACCATATCACAGACACTGATAACACGAAGGGCCGTGTATCGCAGATTTAACATTGTTAAACGATCCCTTTAAACAATGGGGGAAAGTTTGAAGGTAGTAGACCATTTTGTATGCGAAACATGAAAAGTGCTATTTGTAGAAAATTTATATCATCAGCTTTTAGAGTTTTTTGTTTTGAAAACAAGGGCTTGGTGTGGTCGCGATAGGCAGAATCAGTACATATACACATGGCTTTCTTTTGTAACAGTAAAATGGCGGCAATTAGCGTCCGTCAAAGTAAACAACACGCGCGGATCTGCGCTATCCTTATCCACAATACATGTGCAAAAACATGCCTATACAATATTTGTTGTAACTCTTCAGAATGGATGGATACCCCCATTTTTTTTATATATTTGAATATATTATGAGTTGGAGATAGGATTTCATGTCTCATTTGACCCCTCAATTAACTCGAGACGTCATTATAATGGCCTCCAAACTCAAAATTTCAATTTGCATATTATGACGTCAGCAGATTTTCGGAAAATTAATTGTATCTCTGTAAATATTGATCAATTTTCTTTCAAATTTTGATATGTTTTAGCTGAGAATATTCTCTACAAATGTAGCTGTCACGATATTTCATTTTGACAATGGCATCATGGCGTATTTTTGCGCTTAAAGGAGGCATGTCAATTTTTCACATTTTGCATGTATTCTCTATGGGACACGACTTTTTCTCAAAACTACATTGTCTTTTGCGAGCAATATCTCTGTCGTTTTATCTTTGTTTACGCTGAGCTTTGACTATGTTGTAGCTGAGACAATAAGCTATCACAAGTGTGCCCTTTATTTTTCGATCAAATGCAGGGATCATGCATGCTCATATTCCACTTGCAAAGTGGGATTTGAGAATTCCATTTTTCGTTTAGGTGTAATCTCTATGGGAAATGTTTTGGTATATCGGTAACGCACTTGACTTCGGACCTCAAGATCCTTGGTTAGAGTCCGGGCGTCTCCAACAATTTTTTCATCATTTTTTTTGTCTTTTTCACCTTTCACTGTACTGTCTCCTTTGAATATTAAAAAAAAAAAAATTGCAAATAATGTAATAAACAACTAAATTTACTTTATTATCACTTGATCCATTTCTTTTTGCGTGTAATCCCTATGGGAGATGACCACCTTATTCGTCAAAATGACAAATTAAAATCTAGTTATTAATATTATTGCTTTTGTAGCAAACATATATTTATCACTAATTTGCAGTTATCATTTACCTTGTCCCCATACATTTCCACGTGTCTTTCATTTTATTGACGTAGAAGACGCTCTTAATATGCTTAATTTCTATTTATTATGAATATCAGTGTGCAACTTTCGGCTTTGCCAAGTTTTGAATTCTTATTCTATTTTTTATCTCCTCTCAAGCAATGAGATAATGAACGGAGACCTCAACGCCCGATCACATTGCACGTGTTTATTGTTGCAATCGTTTGTTAAGACAGGTCAGCAGCAGGCTTTCTGCACATGCGAGATAGACATACAGCCACCCGTTAAATATTGCTTTAAATGACGTCACTGGTAGAGTGTCCACCATGCACGCTTTTTGATTTTATCGATATACAGGAGAAGGAAACTAAGCAGTTGTACAGGGCTTTAAAAGTAAGTTTACAAAATTTATTTCCATTTTAGTACTAAAATAATGTACCAAAAGGGTATATATATGATTGAAAATGTGTTTAACATAACCCATGTAATGTTGTAATACTAATAGCAGAGTATTTTACCTTTTTAAAAGTTCAACTAGCACATCAATGATGTGGCGCTCATCCGGCATCCAGCAAAGAAATTCATGCAATTTGTACTTTGAACAGAGTAAACATGTACATTGCAATTCATGAAATCAGGCATGAAAATGGTGCTGTTCATAAAAAACACTGAAAACATTCGCGAACCAAAGCGAGGGAGCGAAGCGACCGAGCGGGGAAGGGTGTGGGAGGGGGGTATCCCCCCTCCTACGGTAGGGAAATTTTTCAAATTTGGGGTTCAGAATTGTACAATCTAGTGCATTTTGTTGTGAGATATTTAACCTCATATTCAATGATAATCTGGATTAAGATGATTCTATATAACATATGTCATACCCCAAAACAGGCTCTGAATACCATCAAATGTGTTTAATGTGTATTATGTGCAGATCACTTTCATGAGAAAAAACTGAGCTCAATAAGCAACAAATGATCCACTTTCCACAATCCAAACTTACTTTTCTAGACTAGTAAGTTGACACTATTTCCGTCTCCAGCCAACCCCATCTCCAGAGATTTTTTATTCCACTTTCTTTGTCTTTAGATTTTGCCTCTCCTGTATCGCTATCTCTTTCGATGATGTCTTTCCGCTTTATTTTGGGGCCACAGAATGCCATGATTTCAGTTGTGTTGACAATCTGAAATTGTTGTTGTGACTTCGTACCGTGCGTTCAACACAGCCGCCGTGAGCTATCAAAATATCTCTCCGCCGTCGACCACACACCTTGCAAAATGCATGCCGTTTACTTTTTTCCCAGATGTCCAAATGAAGTCCGACTTTAGTCTTATCCACGATCTTGCTATAAAAACTGGGTATTTCCGAGGCTTATCCTTTTAACATCAAAATCCAACTCGGCAAATGACAGATCATCCGCTCGCTTGAAACATCACGTCGCGACTGCAGTCACTGCATGCACTGGCTAACACATGTGCACCGTACATGCACATGCATTGTGTGTGACTGTGTACATGTAGTAACATGATTTGCATGTATTACAAATTACATTCCGCCTTCAAGCGAGTGCGCAATTACGGGCGGAGGAATTTTGCTTACGCAAAAATCTCTGGCGGTTATTAGGCGATCCCTTAATTAGCATGTACGTAGAGTGCATACAAACGGACATGAGGCGCTGTGCAAGAATGCATGTGTAATATGTTAAGGGATCGCCTCCGATTCCGACTTTATTGCATGCCCATGTATTACTGTGTATACACGATGGCATATGCTCGGAAATTGGAAATTTTTAAATCTAGGATCGGAGGAAAAGGCGGAAATCCGCGTATACGCGGAAAATTTTCATGCCTGTGAAATGCATGTATTGGTTACATGCATGTACAGATGATGAAGTGTCTATTGCAAACACGGACATGAACACATCAGCGACGTACACAGACTCGCACTGCTCACACAGCTCAGTCACACAGCACATTCACAATGTAATGTACACACAAGCCAATAGCCGTTTGCAACAAACCGGCTCACGTCGAACAAAACTTACCATAATTTAGCAGAAACAAATATTACACGCAATACATGTCCACCAAGATGAAACAAAATCACAAAGTTTTCGAAATAAAGTTAAACAAAATAGAGACAGCGAACAGAAATACAAAAAAAAAGA
>BEXV01003329.1:0-25989 GCA_003118195.1 Hemicentrotus pulcherrimus | reverse complement strand
CCCCCCCCCCCCCTGCCACCTTACTTTGAAAGACACTCCACCGCCCCGTTATATGTAAGCTATATCGTTCATATAATACATTTTTGATAGAAATAAATAGTGTTCCACTCATCAAAATATATTATGCTCTTGTTGTAAGGGATTTCATTTGTCTATAAAATATGAGCTTCAAATATCACTTCTTCAAAGAGAAAATGTATTTTAAATACATACGTTGTGTATAAATGTTCATGATCATTCTAACTAAGGTTTCTGAACGATGTAAAACTAAAAACAATCACATAAATCATGCATTGCAAGTACAGGGCAGTCTTGAGCGATTAAAGATTACGAAACAGAAAACATGTTGACGATTGTGAATTCAAGATAGAGTTCATAATCATAAAACAAGTGAAATTAAGCACGACCCCGCCTCCACCCCCTCAAACAAAAAAGGATTTCCTCTCACACGGTAGGAAATCCTTGAGTGCCCTTTCCCTAAACAGAGTCGATCAAAAAGCGACGCCCCTCGCACTCCCTTTTGGGATTGTTTTGGTACTTTTCCTTTTATTTATTATTTCATGGACATAAATAATCTTTATAGTCTCGCGGATAAATGGCATTCATTTCGTTTTCAGTTTGTCCACGTTTCTTCACTATGAAAACATTTTCTGGAAGGACTAACAGAAAGCAATGGCGTAGCTCCTGTATCAGGTCACTAGGATAACTGCCCTCCCAAAAAGAGTGAATTAAGGGAGATAAAGGACGGGGGGAGAGAGAAGGAAGGATTAAGAGAGAGAAAGGAGTGAGAGAGAGAGAGAGAGAGAGAAGGGCAGAGACAGAAAAAGAGAGAGGAGGAGAAGGGAAGGGGGCAAGAGAGACAGAGAGGGGCAAACAGACAGCCATAGAATCGGAGAAATAAAATGGAGATCGGAAAGAATTTTGATAAGAAGATCATACTACCTGGTTCACATGCACTGATGTTAATGCTAGTATCGGGCGCTTTGCTCTCAGTAGGACCTGCTGCACCCTCTCCTTTCCATGCTACTCCGCTGATGTGTTAGATGATAAAAGTATCCCATTGGTTTCGTTTCTTGTATTATAGCTTCCCGTAGTGAATTAATTCGAACCAATTATTACAACGCAATCAACAGTATCACCTCACTTTCGTTTGATACAACGCGAAGACGGAAATGTATGTGAACGAAAACAAACTGACAATATAGAAAGTAGTCCTAAGAAAACATATTATACAAACAGGGGCGGGTCCTACATAGATTTTTAGAAAATTAAAGAAGTGGTGGCACAATAATTATTTTCCAGTTTGCTGAAAAAAATAAGTAGAGGAAGAAAAAGAAGAAGTAGAAGAAGAAAAGGAGGAAGAAAAGGAAGAAGAAAAATAATAAGAAAAAGAAGAAAAAGAATAACATGATAATAATAATAATAATAATAATAATAATAATAACAATAAGAAGAAGAAGACGAAGAAGAAGAAGAAGAAGAAGAAGAAGAAGAAGAAGAAGAAAAACATCACCATAACTTAAAGGTAGGGTAGTAGTAGTCGGCCTGGTGAACTGAATTGATACTGGTCGGGTTTTAGAAAATGAGGGCAGGGGCGCCCCCCCCCCTCCCTTAAATTCGATAATGCGGCTGTGTTCAAACATTAAGGTGACTTGGTAACATTGTTAAAGGTTGATGAAAAAACTGCGTAATTTGTGAATAAAATGCTGCTTATTATATTCCTTTTACTGTTTTAACCCTCTAACATGGAAACAAATCCTGACAACAAATTCTCAAACCACAAAGATATTTAGGGTTTTCTTTGAAGGCGTCACTGTGCGACACCCTCTGACAGTAAATTCTCAAACCACAAAGATATTTAGGGTTTTCTTTGAAGGCGTCACTGTGCGACACCCTCTAACAGTAAATTCTCCCAACCATTTTTTTCTTCGTGAAACTAAGACATAAGACAGGCTTTTAAAAATCGTTCTACACTTAAATGTCTGGAATGGTATATAGAGCCAATTCATTGCTTTGTGACGATTTACATTCAACCAAAATGTGATTAAATTGTTATATATAGTTGGAAGAATTAGGGGATCAGATCAGCTTTCCCCAATTGTTATCATTAATAATAATCTATTTTCACTCAAACTTTCAGGTTATCTTTAACTGTACATCTAGGCATTGAAGTCACTACCTCAGCACCATTTTCTCTCATCTCAACAATGTTACCAAGTCCCTTTATAATTAGGTGTGAGAACTTCGGTTATGCATCCTTCTATTTTAATTCGATCAGTGTAGACGGAATCCAAAGTCATTTTACAAATCAAACTTTCTATATCCGCGTTCATTTACTCTGTACCCGGATCTATTTTTAGATCTCTAAAAGAAAAATGCGCTTGGAAAACTTCATAGGTTCATTCCCCCAATAAGTAAAGAGTGGGGGAATTCGATCATCCTTGTTTTCCCTCCACGGCAGGACCGTTTAATGGGATGCTTAATCAAACCAGAAATTAATCAAGAGTGAGTTTGCTATAAATTAGATTACTGCCAGTTTTTGATTCATTATTTATTTTGACATCTACTTTGATTGATTGATTGCTCTGAGCTTACAAACAACCTAGGCATTCTTGGAATAATTTTTGTGAGAATTTTGTTGGAAACTTCCATAAAAGGTCCTTCAAACAGACATTGTTTTTTTCGTTTCTCTAAATAATTTACAGTAATTTGCAACAGAAGAAAGCATGCTTTCTTTTACAGGACTGGTGAGTTTCTTTGTTTAGTTTTCTTTTCTTCTTCAAAACATTATATTTATTTATGAGGTATTGGACTCAATGGTATTTGTTCATCTAAATTACTTCAAATCTATTACATAAACAAACAATTGTTTAACTTCACCATTTGTACTTGCTCCGTGATTCAATTAAAAGTTTTATGAAACAATATGTTGTTGTTTTTTTCTCATTCTCTTTGGGCGCGCTAGGCCGCATTCTAAACGAGCTGTACCTACAAATGAGGTTTTTAGGAATATACCGGGCTAAATAAATATCAGCCTTTGGTATCTCCGTGTAATGCTAAAATAACACGTTAACTTTACATCGGCTGAGTAATTGAGTAAATATTTAAATTAACTAAGGTCATTTGCAAAGCACTAGTATGACTTGAATAAAGATATCAAAGAAAATTAAAAATATATCAACTGAATAACAATAAGTTACAACCGTTATATATATTTTGTAAATTGATAATATCTGCCACATGTCTTTAATCACAGTTTATCTACAAAATAACATTTCTTCAATGAATAAATGAATTCTCATCCTCTTCTTGTTATTAACAAGAAATTGAATAATAATAATAGTTATAGCCTATCAAATCCAACATTATAAAATGAACATTTGCTTTTAATGTGTCTGGATTAAAAAAGGTTACCGTTGTTCATTTTCTTCACCTTTACTCCTTTTTTAAAACTTTTTTTCAACGAGCCCTTATTTATATTTGTTTACGTTGACCATAATTTGATTATTTCTTTGAGAAATCTAAATACATTTTTTAAACAAAATTATAAAGATTTTAAGTGACATTACAATTATTGTTTTCCCCCACCTCTTGAAAGAAATAATAACAACATTTTCATTTTCTATTTTAATCTAAAGAACGCCGCCATCTTAGCGCTGATGGTGATCCTTTCTACATTGATGACGTCAAACCCTTCCGGCCATGTGATTGGCCGGAATAAAGCACCGCCGAAAGAAAGCGGAAATGTGTTATCGAAATTAAGAAACGGTAAGAATTTGAACGAATGTCTTAATAAATAACTTTACTACCTTGTGTATTGGGTTCCTTTTAGGTATAATATTTGCCGCTATACCATTTCATGCCTTATTCTCCCAATTTTCCATATGACTGTAAATCGTTCTGTTATAGCTATTACACCAAGTTTGATAGAATACCATTGATAACTTAACGTCCAAAGTCACCCTCAGCGAAACTCGTGGCCCACTAAAAACTAAGACTGCAAGACGTCAAAAAAAAAACCGCTCGTTTTAGGTTCGGGTAGAAAATATATGGGCCGGTGATCTCAGTCAAATATAAAACTGTAATCATGCGTGACCAAGAAAAAGCGTATAAAGGGTTTTTTTTATAAAATAGATTGGACGTCGTCCGGGCGGTGCCGCATTAAGGGTTTCAAAAACGTCCATTTTGGGCCATTTTCAAGAAAAAGGGTACTTTTCGAAAATGATTCAAAATCCTGCTGTACACGCCGATGTACGCGTTTAGTGGTATCTTTTCTAAAGTGTGTGGGGGGGGGGGGAATTTGTCGTGTTTTGCTTATGGACGACGGCCGCTAGAGGTATAGCTTATCTATCGCGAGTCGGCTTATATTAAAACAATCTTAAGATCTTCAGTTATTGTATGTTATTGCAGTAATCAAGATGGATGCCCACGATACCGACCAAGACCTATCAAGTCACACTGCTATAATATAGTTGGTCCCTTATATTTTGTTTGCAAAATAGAATAGTCACTGTTCACTGTTCATTTTGTACTTTTTGTAAACACTACATGTACTTTATATAAGATAGATCACTTTATATGAGATAGATAGATTTTAAATTCATTTCTTTTTTCAAAGAAAGGTGGTCGTGCATTTAATGTACAGGTTAATGTTATTGCTTCTATATTGAAAAATAAAATAAACAATTGCGATTTTTACATCAGAAGCGCAATTTGATTTATTTTACATTGTCAACCACTTAAATTGTAATCCCTATCGCACTTAAAATGTTCAAGGGGTTACAATTTTACAATACTTGTTTAAGAGTAATTCGGAAGAAACACGCGAAATTCTCATTTAGGGTATATTTTGGTTTCAGAAGAAACCCTTGTTTAGGGTGTGTCTTGTGGCCACGCATGTTTACAGTACATGACTGAAACACCCGGGATCCGACTATATGGAGCTAAGGTTTCCGTTAGGGGAGATAGGCCTACGTTGTTATTAAATACTAACCTAATAATGTCAACCTCGCCATGAAACCCACTATCGTATGCTACCATTATTGCTAAATCTTCATGTACATCGAATTTTTTCTTCACTATCTTCATTTTAAAATTGTAGAGCGAGCTGTCGACAGTGGCGGCTATGACTTCGTCACCGAGGTCTACAGTAGCTATGACAGTATGGGTGGTTTCGGAAGCCTTATGGATCTCGAAGAGATTCCAGAAGTCGAAACGCCAGCGTGCGTCGAACCGTCAATCGACGACCTCCGACGATGCGTCAACACTGTGGCCAGCGACGAGGGCATCGGTTTGGAATCGACTCTCGAGCACGACTTGGTCCATCGGTTCAACTTCTCGATCTACGCGACGGAACCGACACCGACACCGGTCACGGTTGAATTAGCAGAGGGACAGCACTCCCTCAACGAGAGAACCCTTTGCCCATGGAAATACAAGACGAACTCGGACATCAATAGGTAGGCTCAATTCATTTATGCCACATACGCTTCAAAGTCAAGTAGGAGTAACTTTAGAATACCCCACCAAAGTTGACCAAACGTTCGTAAGGTACCAGATACTTCACCAATGAAGCTTAATCTCGAGACTTAAGCTTTTTAAGTAACACTAAACCTAATCCTAACCCTAACCCCAGGTCTTTGACGTTTTTTTTTTTTACATTATCTCTATTGGTGGGGTGTTCTAAAGTTAAGCCCAAAAGTAACAACATATAAAACTTTTAACATGATATCAATATATTACATGAAAAAAAAATTAACTAATATAAACTGATGTGTCCATGTTTTGTTCTTTATAGATACCCTGTTGACATCCAGTACGCGCAGTGCCAGTGTCATAACTGTATTGATCCCGATATCCATGCATTATCGATCACCAACCTGTGTCGTCCGGTCGTTTCTTGGAAAGTTGTACTGACGCGGGGGGCGTGCGTCAACGGAACATACCAGTAAGTTTGTTTGTTTGTTTGTTCGAATCTTATTTCTCCGTTTAATTACGTGATTACAAAACAATATAGAATACTACTGGAAAATATATATAAACGCTTTTTCAGACATTAATAAGTTACTTTTAAACGCATAAAGTAAACACATATACGAAATTAACATTGGGGTGCAGTCAGAGGTGCAGCTAGTGTGATTTCATGGCATGAGGATTTTCGGGGATTTCCCGCTGGCCGCTAAATACTTTTTGTTACAACTCGGTTTGTCCGTGTCACTTGTGAACGAGCCTGTACCCTAACATTCACTTATGATAATGTCTTCCTACTGGTAAACTCGTTTATTTCACCTGGGTGCTGAGTGGCAAACGTAGACTAATGTCGTGCCGAAACAGAGACTCGAACCCCGTGGCATGACCTTCTTAGTCGTGCAGGTGACTTATCCCCCAAGACCTTGGCACCTCCATCCACCGTGTCATTTTCTTACGCCCTTCAAGTTTATAATTAATGACTGTGAATCACGTGGTTCGAGTCTCGCCGCGGCGGCACTCAATTTTCTTTTGACAAGACATTAATCGGGCGATGTAAATGGGTACCCTATAAAAAGAAATTCTCGAATGCCATACAAGGTGTCCTTTCAGTGTACTATATCTCGGCTAATTGCAAGGTATAATAACAATACACGACTGAGGAACATTTGGTATTAAAGTCACATTGCACTACTTATAGCTACTTCCGCCCTCTCTACAGCCAATAATGCCTAAGCGTTACCCGTTGATCCCCCATGATGCCCTTTTCTTATGTTAACAGAGAGCTGATATAATTCTTTTTTGATAACCACCTTCCAGTGACCTAGCAGGGAGGTCTAATCCATCCACGTCAAACTAGTGCAGAGGGGCTTAAGCGAGATGCATTAACGTTACTACTACATGGAGGCCTATTATAATTAGGCCTACATTATACTAAAAAAGAAATCTAATCATGTTTTTAAAATTATTTTATCTTAAATTTTGCAGGTATATTGAAGAGAGCATCCCCATCCCTGTAGCCTGTGTGTGTGACAGACGCAACCACTCAGCATGATAATGGAACTACACTCGAATTATGAAATGGTTTGAAGTTTACTTGTAAATAGTCTTTAACTTATTTATGTATCTATGATCAAAAGTACTGCTAAATGACGATACCTTTCAATTGGTGGAAAAGGGGCTATTTATTTTAGCTTTCTTTAAAGGTACTATTTCCCTTTTGCAGCCAACCTCAAATGCTGTAGAACTTTGCAGGAATTATGAATATGTCATGTATGTCCTATCTGTGAAATTTAAACGTTATCAGTGTCCTTATATTCAAATTATGCAAGGAAACCCGTTTTAGACTTTACTGTCAGACACTATTGAGTGACTGACTGGCTTCTTCTTTGGTAATAACATACATGTAAAAGGTGCAAAGGGTACATGGACATATTATGTCTACATCAATAACCCGCTTCTCGTGATTGCCAATACTAAACTGATTGAATCTTTGCGCAGCATAAAACGTATGACCATTTGGTACATATTTGTCTGAAAATCAAGACTATTACTTTTGGGCTGTATTGCCTTAAAGTCAATTTGACAACTAATTACTAATAGTTATTTCCCCCCTGGAGACATTTTCAAGCCCTACCTTTTTAGGGAAGTTTTAAATTAGTATTATCAACTGCCGTTGGAATTTAACTTTTTCATTTTTGGGGTCTGCAAATGGGACATAGTACCTTTAACCTTTAACCTATTTATGAATGTATATTTGATGAAACGTCGGCTCCTATTGATGACGATTTTTTTCAATTGTTGGAAAAGGCTCTTTATTATAGCTTTTTCCAACCATTAATAATAATTAATTTATGTATCATGATCAATAGTACTACTAAACGACGATGCCTTTCAATTGTTGGAAAAAAGCTATTTATATTGTAGCTTTCAATGCATGTTCCACACTGCTAATGTGCATTATGATATCTTCTCTGCAGCCATTCTTTATTCCGTCATTCTCACTGTTTTCCGTTTATATGTCGTACTTAAATTTGATACCTTGATCTTTAAGACGTTGATGTAACATAATAAGTTGAAGTAAGGTACATTTCAATGATTAATTGATTATACTCTGTCTTTAATTTGTTATTTTCGATTCTTCCCTCTTAAATTCTCCATTTTCCTCAATTCTCATATGCTTTTTCTCCGTCCAACAAATGTTTTCCATCCCTCTCTGTTAATATTTTATTACTTCCACTTTCTATTGCAATGATTAATTGATTATACCCTATCTTTAAATTGTTGTCTACAAATCTTCCCTCTTAAATTATTCTCAATTCTCAAATGATTTTTTCTCCGTCCAACAACGTTTTTCCCACCCCTTTCTACAATATTGAATTAATTCCCAATTCACGGTCAATGAATAATTGACTAGAGACCTAATCCATCTTTAAACTGTTGTCTATCATTCATCCCTCTTATAAAAGCTAATATTCTTCGTTTTTCTCAATTCTCATATTCTTTTTCACTGTCCAACGTTTTCTCACCCCTCTCTACAATACCAATGCCTTCGCTTTCTAGTCTATAAGTATACCATACACCAAGGAATTAAACAGCTGATGATCTATTAATGATTGTGACATAATTGACACTGCCCTCTATCGACTCGATATAACCGGTACCTGCTCATGAAACTTGGGTATATTTATGGTTGTATATAGCCGCCAAATAAATCATAAAAATGAGAACCACCTTGAATTTTTGCACAAATTATAGGATAAAGTTTCATGAGGAAGATTAAAGACAAGAATAAACAAAGAAGAAGAAGAAGAAGAAGAAGGGATCGTCGAGCAAAGGAGAACAGAGAAGAAGAAAGACAAAGAAAAGCAAAACAAAAAAGAACAAAAGGGAACATAATTAATTTCCAGCGTATGTGAGCTAAAGTACGAGGTCACAAAGAAGGAAAAAAAAAACACGGTGTGAAACTTCCATACAATTAGTGTGGTATATATTAGGTATACCGCACTTTTTCTGTTCACAGTTCTCTCTGTGTTTAGTATTTATGATATTTGATACCGATTATTTCATTATACATGTATTTGATTGTTCTAATTATCATGTTTCTCCATGTGAGTTATAAGTATTATGCTATGCACACAAACAGGGAGATAATCATCTCATTCTAAATCTCATATGTACTCTGTATCAGAGATAAAATAAAGTACGGTATCCAGTTGTCATGGTTACAAGGAATAACTTAATAATAAGTTTTTGTGTCGTTTTGTATAATGTTGTAATATTGGCATATGAACTCTGAATATTGTATTTTTATATTGATAACCTAACGGCTATGCCGACGTTGATGATGTAGATTCAGATATGGTAGTAATAATGTTGATGGTGATCACTGATGAAGATCGATGACGACAGTAATTGTACGTCATAACCATATGATGAGAGAGGAGAAGAGATGGAGAGAAACAGAAAGAGAGAGAAGGATTAAAAATGAGAGAGACAGAAAGAGAGACAAGGATTGAAATTGAGAGAGACAGGATTGAAAATGGGAAAGCGAAAGAGACAGAGCAGAGAGAGAGATGGATAGATCGAGATGGAGAAAGAAAGATAGAGCAGGGAGAAAGAGGGGAGATTGAGGAGGTGTGTGTGAGAAAGAGGGAGCGAGAGAGAAAAGAGAGAGAGAGAGAGAGAGAGAGAGAGAATACTGCACAACTGTTTATAATTTGTTATATTTCTGTAATAATTAGTAACTAAACAAAATACTTTGTTGTGCATTTCATTTGTATCAGTTTGATATGTAAAAATGAAAAGTTGCGATTTTTTATTATATATTTCATGGATATTGAAGTAATGTAACTACATTATCTTAAAATAACTTGACAAAATATGTATATATGTTATCATTCTGTTATTATTTCTTGTGCATTGAATGAGCAGAATAAAACTTTCACAACAAAAAACACCACAACATATTGCCAACATCATCACCATTAATTACAATCATCTCCATCGTCAATACCACCAACATCACTATAATCATCTTCATCATCACCACCACCACTACAATCATCTGCATCATCACCACCAACATCACTATAATCATCTTCATCATCACCACCACCATCACTACAATCATCTTCATCATCACCACCACCATCACTACAATCATCTTCATCATCACCACCATCACTACAATCATCTTCATCATCACCACCACCATCACTACAATCATCTTCCTCTCCACCAACACCACCATCACTACAATCATCTTCATCATCATCACAATCACTACAATCATCTTCATCATCACTACCACCATCACTACAATCATCTTCATCACCACCACCACCACTACAATCATCTTCATCATCAACACCACCATCACCACAATCATCTTCATCATCACCACCATCACTACAATCATCTTCATCATCACCACCATCACTGCAATCATCTTTATCAACACCACTACAATTACCATTATCCCCTCCCCACCTTCCCTTTGAACAAGTGTTATAATTGTGTAGCTCGCACATTACAGTTATAACTAAAATACATCGGTCTGTATTGTGAATTGCTTCTATAAAAACCAATAACACTACCAAGCATATGATGGATCATATGTATACAGCATTTAAACAAGAACCAAAATACTTTTGTGCAGTACAAAAACTGTTAATTATATTTATATTTCATGTAGATGACAACAATTATTGACAGGTTACATTATAATTATATACATATACATGTATGAAATTGTACAGCCAAACTCCTCTTGGTGGCCACCTCTCTATAAAGGCCACCTGTCTATAGTGTTCATGTATTTTTTCTCCCTCCCTCCCTCCCTCCCGAAAGAAAGATTTGTTGTAATACCTGTCTACAGAAGCCACTTTTTCTGTTTCTTTTGGTTGAACTTTAATAGACAGGTTTCTATGTGATTTTGCTTCTCCAGTAGACCCTTATTATAAACAACATTCTTATAATTCATAGAGGTGTTGTGGTCAGTGGATACGTCGCCGGACTGTCGATCACAAGGACCGCGGTTCGAGTCCCGCCGCCGCACTAATGTCCTTTGGCAAGACCTTGATCTACATTTGCCACACTCCACCCAGGTGAAGTAAATGGGTACCTGGTAAGAATTTATTCCTTGAAATGCTAGAGCGCCGTAAGGCAGCCGTGCTAAAGCCAGGGTAATCATCGAGAGCGCCAGGAGGGTCAAATCTGACTGACATGAGCACTATACAAGAACCCATTATTATTATTATTATTATTATTATTATTATAACAATCTTGTGCTGAATAACAACAAGGTTATTCTGATGGCCCAAGAAGTGTATTTCTTCTGTTTTCTCTTTTAAAAATCCTTATATAACAAAGTTTCAACATAACAAGCCAATTTCCTTGATAAAGTAATAATAATAATATTGTTCATTTATATAGCGCTCTCACACAATTGGTTTCACAGTGCATTACAAGGTGTGAAGGTCGGAACATCAGTTGAACAAATATGTCTTTAAGTGCTTCTTAAAGGTTTGTAGTGTGGGTGCTGTATGGATGTTCCGGGGCAGTTGATTCCATAGGGAGCTAGGGGTACACATGATTGAAAAGCAATCTTAATCTGTAACTGTGAGTGTTCTAAGGTACTCGTTATAACAAGGTTCAACAGTACTTGTATGTCCATCTTGTCTTGAAGTTACTGAACCCCCCCNAAATAAATAAAAACAAACAAAAAATAATAAAAATAATAATAAAATTAAATTTAAAAAAATAACAGAAAGACAACCCTTGTGTGCTTACATATAATATAGTACAGTGGAATCTCATTATAACAAGGTCCTTGAGACCATAGAAATTACCTTGTTATATCAGGGGGAAAAGAAAAGAAAAAACCCAAAATATGAAGAGCTAGGACCAACAAAATCACCATTTTATATTACAGCTCTTTTTTTTTTCTTCAATTTTTTTTCTCCAGAATAGTGATCCCCTCGCCCTCCCTCCTACAAAATCTTAACTTTTATTTTTATCAAAATCTCGACTCTATCCCTGCCATTAGGGCCTAAAACAATGGGTCTGGTAAAATCACCTTGCCAATACTTGTAGCACAATAAAATCAATGAACTGCAACTAAAAAGTTAAAAGTAATGTCAATATGTAAGCTTAAATAACAGCTTATATCCTATGGAAGTAATACTACCAAACTGGCTCCTAAAACAGAATTATGGAAAAACTTGTAACCCCATGTTTGGTCTATAGTCTTGTTTGGTGACAGTCTCACCGAAGAGGTTGGCAGGCTATGGGTTAAATGAATGATGAAATTTGTTTTCAAAAAAGAAGAAAAAAAGAAGAAAAAAGAGCGAAAACAGGAATTCAATATCAAATCTAAATGTCCATAACTAAACTATCGAAAGAACTATATACTATCCATATTTACATATTATCATCTGTACAGCCGTATACATGTATGGCACTACAAAGCACACTTTAAAGAGATAGTTGAGTTCTGGAAAAAGGTGAAAAATAGTTAGTGAGCGTTTAACGTTATAGTTGCTTTTTGCAAGTGTGGAAGGACATCAGATAACTAGATGGAACTTTGACTGCGCGCAGTCAAAAATGATGCCTCCGCCATAGAGCAATTTTACAAACCAAAACAGAAACAATTTCTAAAATTCAAGGTTGATTGTAATCCATCTTTGGGCTTCAATGATAATTCATGCACAAGCTATTTATAGGCATACATAATGAGCCACATGACCTTTGACCTGATGACCCTAAAATCTAATCAGTTCATTGGCTGTGTAAGATACATACATGACCCGAGTTTGGCAGGAATCCATCAATCGTTTCTTGAGATAATGCGATCACGAGGTGTTTTTGCATACATAATGAGCCCTGTGACCTTGACCTTTGACCTTGTGACCCCAAAATCTATTCAATTCATAGGCTCTGCTAGATACATACATGACCAAAGTTTGGCAGGAATCCATCAATCGGTTCTTGAGATAATGCGATCACAAGCCATTTTTGCATACATAATGAGTCCTGTGACCTTTGACCTTGGATCTCGTGACCCCAAAATCTAATCAGTTCATAGGCTCTGCAAGACACAAACATGACCAAAGTTTGGCAGGAAACCATCAATCGGTTCTTCAGATAACGCGATCACGAGGTGTTTTTGCATACATAATGAGCCCTGTGACCTTGACCTTTGACCTTGTGACCCCAAAATCTATTCAATTCATAGGCTCTGCTAGATACATACATGACCAAAGTTTGGCAGGAATCCATCAATCGGTTCTTGAGATAATGCGATCACGAGCCATTTTTGCATACATAATGAGCCCTGTGACCTTTGACCTTCAATCTCGTGACCTCAAAATCTAATCAGTTCATTGGCTCTGTGAGATACAAACATGATCCAAGTTTGGCGGGAATCAGTCAATCGGTTCTTGAGAAAACGCGATCACGAGAACGGGACGTACGTACGTACGGGACGTACGTACGGACGGACGGACAACCCGAAAACATAATGCCTCCGGCTACTTTGTAGCGGAGGCATAAAAATGTTTCTTGAAAAGCATGGCTCTTCAAATGCCTTAATATTCTAAATATGGCATGTAACATCATACAAATTGGGACAGATTTTTACTCCATATGTCTAGTCCCATATTCATCTTTCTTCGTACAGTGCTTGTAGCTTTACCAAGACTGGGCCAAAGTTCTAAACATTTTGATGATTCCAGAACCTTGCTTACACACCAATACTGACATACTAGATGATCAAACTTTTCTGATTGATTCCACAACGTCTCTTTCACAATGCAAACGCATGACCAGAACTCAACTTTATCTTTAATACTCCAGTCAAAGAAATCTGAAGGAAAATAATTCTGGGAAAGTTACCAAAAGTAGACATAAGCTTTTTTTAAACTGTATTCTTTCACATTACGATGGCAAAATTTCTGTCTGCCATGCTCACTGAGTGTGTTGTGTAGTGGTCATAAAGGGAATCCCATTTAATGACTTTTGATCATATGATCTACAAGGTGTCCGCTTTGTGAGAAGCACATCTTACATTCATAGCACTCGTAAGGTTTCTCACCAGTATGTATCCTGAGATGGATGTTGGCTGCGCTCTTGTCCGTGAACTGCTTCTGACAGACGTTGCATTCGTAGCGCTTGATGCCCTTGTGGGTGTTCATGTGTCGCTTCATAGAGCTTCGGTCCCTGAACTGCCTCCCGCAGTCCTCACAGGTGTATGGCTTCTCTCCTGTATGAATGGTGGAATGGCTTACCAGGTAAGCTTTCCTGGAGAAGCGCTTCTGGCAGACGTCACACTCGTAGCGCTTCTCTTCGTCATGTATGGCACCATGTTTCTGAAGGGTCTTCTTAGTCTTGAAGAACTTCTCACAAACCTCACACTGAAATTCCTTGTTCTCGGTGGTGACCACGTCCTCCTGGAGAACCACTTCTGTGACCTTGTCCATCATGACCTGAGCAGCCATCATGGTCTGAGCCAGAGCTTGAGACGCAACACGTTGTTCCGCTTCATGCTCTACCAAGTGAGCTGTCAGGTTCTCCTGTCCAAAGATTTCCTTGCTACATACCCCGCACTCAAAGATGGACTTTTTCCGATGGGTCTTTGCATGCTGCCTCATGTTGGTGGCCGTCCAAAACATCTTCCCACAAACCTCGCAGGAGTGTGACTTCTGCCCTGTGTGCATCTTAACATGAGAGTTGAGGGCACTCTTGTCAGCGAAGGCTCGGTCGCAGGTCTCGCACTTGTAGGGCTTCAGGCCGGAATGGATGATCTTGTGCCTTCGGAGGGTACCCAGCTCAGTGAAAGCTTTGTGGCATGTCTCACACTCGTAGGGTTTCTCCCCCGTGTGCACACGGACGTGGTTGATGAGACGAGGTTTAGTTGGAAAGGCCTTGCCACAAAGAGTACAACAGAAGGGTTTCTCACCTGTATGGATCCTATTGTGGGTGTGGTAACTGGCACGGGTCTTCAGGACTTTGTTGCAAATGGTGCAGGTGAAGGATCTTTCTGGAGGCTTCTTTGGCTTGATGCCCTGGTGGAGCTTCATGTGGGCATTCAGGAAGTTCTTCCGTACAAACTTACGAGGGCAAAGCTCACACGCAAATGGCCTGTCTCCTGCGTGCATTCGCCTATGTAGGTTTAGGTACGACTTGTCACGGAAGGACTTTCCACACAGATCACACAAGAAGGGTTTTGCTCCAGTGTGTATAGACTTGTGCCTACGCAGGGAAGTCATGTCGGAGAACTTCTTCTCGCAGAGCGTGCATCCAAAGGGCTTCTCACCCGTGTGAACTCTTCTATGACGTTCTAGATAAGCCTTCTGGGCAAAGCTGTTGTTGCATATGTCACACTTAAACTTCTCGACCACTTTCTTAGGTCTGGAAACCTTGACTGATATAGGGACATACTCGTCATCTTCATTCTCCAGTTCCTTATGGGTCAGCTTGTGTTCCTTTAGCTCCTCTTTCTCCTCAAACTCCACTTGACAGACGCGACATTTGAACACCCTCTTGACGTTGGGGATGGTAACTGGACCATCTTCAGAGCTAACAACCTCTCCCTCAGCCTCATGACCCTCTTCCGTCTTGACCTTGTGGACCTTCTTCTGGTGCTGGGTTCGCTGACCTTTCTGCCGGAAACCCTTGTCGCAGAAGGCACATTTAAAGGGCTTCTCTGCAGAGTGCACCCTCATGTGTGAGGCACACGCACTCTGGTCACTGAAAGCCTTATCGCAGAAGCCACAATTGTAAGGTTTCTGTCCGGTGTGTATTCGCTCATGCCTCCTGAGCGACTTCAAATTGTAAAAGGTTTTATCACACACCGAGCACTTTGGTCCTTGACCCGTGTGCAGTTTCCTGTGATACTTAAGGCTGATGGGCGTTGAGAAAACTTTGTTGCACACTTCACACGCATAGACCTTTCCTCTCTCGTGTTTCTTGCGATGGATGGTGAAGGTACGCAGATTGGGAAACTTATCCTCACATATCGGGCACTTAAAGACTTTAGATTTCTTGACACCATCAGTAGCTTCATCTTCTTTATCAGCCTTGTTCACAAACTCAGCGTGACTCTCCATGTGTTTTTCACGCTCGTACTTGTACATGAATGATTCAGTGCAGAAGGGGCATGTGAATTTCTTCCCACATTTCCCTGACTTTTTATGTTTTTCGAGACCACTTGGGCTGAGGAATGCTTTGGAGCAACTCTCGCAACGCAGGAGATTTTCCTCCTTGTGGTCCTGCCCTCCATGCGTGAGACGATGGGTCCTCATCTGGAAGCCGGTATAGAACTTCTTCAAGCAGACGTCGCATTCCACCTGCTTGTCTCCAGCATGCCGCTTCTTGTGGCTCTTCAACGATGAGCCATCGCTGAATCTCATATCACACAGATCGCATCTGTACGGCTTGGTGCCTTTGTGGATGATGGTGTGTCGCCTCAGGGCGCCGTGGCTCTTGAAGGTCTTGTCACACTCGGTGCATAGATAAGGACGCTGTCCCGTGTGGGTGTTGAGGTGTTCCTTTAGGATCCAGGATGTCCTGAACGTCTTAGAGCAGTACGTACAATCCCAGGACGCATGTGTGGATTCATGCCTTGTCAGCTGACGCACGCTCACAAACGATTTCTTGCAAACGGGGCAATGTTTACTCTTATCGTTGTCTCCCTTCTTCTCAATCATGGCATCCTCTTCTATTTTTGCATCCTCCTCCTCACTGCTTTCAGACTGTGGTTCCTCTTTAACGGTTATGTGCAGCAGTCTCTGATGCATCTTCAGACCTCTCTGTGAAGCAAACGAACGGGAGCACCTGTCACAATCAAACTTGGATCCTTTCTTCTTCGCTGCCAATGGTTCCTCCCAGTCGCTATCATCAGCATCATTCCCTCCACCTCCAACATCCTCATCATCATCCTCGTGATCATCCAAAATCTGTAACTGTTTGGAGGGTCCTGCAGCGACCTTCCCTTCATCGACTGCCTTTATGCTCATCATCTCGCTCAGGTCTTCCTTCTCATGGACGACCATGTGGAAGGTCAGGTAGCTCTTCTTGGTGAACGTGGAGCCACAGACATCACACATGAACATGGTCACCTGACTGTGCATCTTCATATGCCTCTGGAGAAGTGCCTCATCCTCAAAGCACGCCCCACACTCGTCGCACTTCGCAAGAGAGTGCTTCTGACGCATGTGCTTCAGGCGCTGTCCGTCCGTCTCGAAGAACTTGCTGCAGTAGCGACACAGGTAAGGTGAGTTCTCCCTGGCGTGAGACTTCTCATGGGCCCGGTGCTGGCGCTCGGTCCGGAACTCTCGCCAACAGTAATGGCAGATTTGTTTGGGCGAGTCTGGGGTCTTGACTAGAATTTTTACCGGAGTCTCTTTCCTAGGGGTAGTACTTGACGCCGCAGTCTCAACGATCTTCACGCTGGAATCACTGTCTGGTATTTCTGCAAAGCAATAGATGATAATTTAAATCCCTTAAATGTCTTATTTCAGAGTGTCTCACAAATGTCATATTTATTATGAATCCATTATTGACGTTATGTTAAACGGGCATCAGGACATCAGACTGGTCCATTGCATTCAAACTTCAACTTGACAATTTTACTTTTAATTTTAATATATTGGGAACAGGGCTCAAATTAATTTGTTGTCCACGGGGCTCTTCCCCACAAAAAGAGCCCCCATGAGCCTTCCCACAGGGGCTCTTTTAGTGCTGACGGGGGCTGTTATTTAAATACAAATATCCATTGAGTTGGTACCCACGAAACTCCTAAATTCCTTGGTATTTTATCATTGTCATTTATGTAAGTCTGCTTTTTCCCTCTTAGAAATTTACTTGTTACATAGCTGTTATCGACTTTTATCTCCGTGATGACATTCTCTCCATTTCTTCTTGTTCTGCATATAATTTCCTTATTCGGAGCAACCTTATTTACATTCTTTCTTTACTGTTAGTCTTTACCATATCCTTCCAAAAAACAGGGGGGGGATCTTACTTTTGGCTAAGGGTGGGGGGATAAACGAAATAAGATTCGGAGCATCGTCCACGAGCCGCGTAGTGGCCAGGCGATTTTTGTTGTTGCTATTTTGAATCCCCCGTAAGTGGGGTTTTTCTGGCATCTACTAACATCTACTAATACTGTGTAGGTCTGGACACATGAAGGCATTTTTCAATGCACATCACATTTTCAGTTGGCAGCCCAAGGGAGGAGGGGGGAAGGGGTTAAACCCCCTAAACCGCCTAGATCTGCCACTGCAACAAATTTGGTCTTCTTCTCATAGAGATAGGAGAGATAGCGCCATTTAAGTTCCATTTCATTGGTTTAAGGTTAGAAAATTGTGCTCAATATTGTGTTAAAGGTATATCAGAAAAAATAATCTTTATTGTATAATTCCACGGGTGCGATTTTTAATTTTACAATCACCCAGCGAGCAACCTGATGGGGGCGGTTATGGAGCTCACGGAAGAAATGTTTAGGTCTTATCTGAAACAATGGATTATACTGAATATTTTAACTTTGCACTTCGCTCAGGCTAGATCAATGATGGGAATTCATAAGCCTAGTCGCATTATAGGGATCAACTGTCAATATCTTTCAAATACATCAATACAGAGAAATGTCACAAGTTTACCTTGAATTTCTAGAGAACGTGACCTTGCCTCTGCAATGGTTGGAGTTTGGTCTTCAGGAATCATGGTATCTGCGCTCTGATTGGTCATCTCAGACACCAGTATGACAGGATCTGTATTCTCATTGGTCAACCCAGCTTCTGGCGTCATGGTATCTGGGCTCTGATTGGTCATCTCAGACACCAGTATGACAGGATTTGCATTCTCATTGGTCAAACCAGCTTCTGGTGTCATGGTATCTGCGCTCTGATTGGTCATCTCAGACACCAGTATGGCAGGATTTGCATTCTCATTGGTCAAACCAGCTTCTGGTGTCAAGGTATCTGCGCTCTGATTGGTCATCTCAGACACCAGTATGACAGGATTCGCATTCTCATTGGTCAACCCAGCTTCTGGTGTCATGGTATCTGCGCTCGGATTGGTCATCTCGGCTTCAAGCATGACAGTATCCACGCCCCGATTTGTTGGTTGTGCACCTACACCCATTGGTTCTAAATTGAGATTGGTCGACTCTGCTTCAGGAAGGGAGGAATCAGGAAAAGTGGACGAATGTCTGGTGCCGTCGATCTCATCACTCTCAACAATCTGAACAAAGCTTTCTGTATGGGTGGATGAAAGATAGAGAGATAGAGAGAGAGAGCGTGAGACATTATAGCCTCATTCATATATACACTTCACGTTTCAGTATCTAATAACATACCGAAGGGCTTTGTGAATACACATGGGACCTTTCTTGCGCAGTTGCTATTCATTAAACAAGGGAAACACTCTCGGCGGTCTGCATTACGCAATTCAATATGATGAAAAATTGAGGTTGGGACATTAGTAGTTTCATTGAATGAGAACTTATTCTTATACTAAGAATAAAAAAACTTAACCTTAGGTTAAGTTTTTGATGTTGACACCGTCACCGCCGTCACCCGAAAAGCGGCCCTTATGTCTCGCTTTTTGCTACGCAGGCGAGAGAAAAACTGTCACTTTTCTTGCCTTTTCTTGATTTTGTGCAACCATTGTTGGGCTGTTGCCTTTCATTTTCATGTTTCAGAGAGAAAGACATGGGCAAACATGCAAAAAGAGAGAGACAAAATAAGACACACTTTAATAGAGAGAGGGATAAAGACATGGAGAGAGAGAGAGAGAACAAAGAGAGAGAGAGAGAACAAAAAGAGAGATAAAGAGAGAATAACGGATGTAAATGTACTTTTCAAAGTCTGACAGGAAAGAGATTTAGAAGCAGTTTACAACAGAAATATGCTTTTAAAGCAGAGAGATAAACAGTGTAAGTCAAAAAAAAGTTTACACCTAGAAAACTGCTCATTATTTAAAAAATCATTGATGAACATTAAATTGTTATATGTCTCATGAAAGAGTGTTTTATCCTAAATCATTTGGTACCATTTTTGTGTGGTATGTAAAAATCGACTTGCGCCAAAGTTGCCTACATGTACATGTATGTGATGTTTGAATAAGACAATTGGGATTTGGGTACTAATTCGGTCTTTGCAGATCAAAATAACATCCCTCACAAGATTAATCATGCCACACATATCAAATATCAAATATCAACGAACATTTGTGAGCACGTGTGTGACTTTGCTTCTGCAAAAAGCATATGCAATGCATTTCATTTGATACATTTAATTCATTCTCTCACTCCGCTAATCCCAACATAATACATACCATAGGCATCACTTCGGCGCAAGTCAATTTTTGCACTCTCGCAAACAATGCCACCTGTTCATCCAAGCGTGAACACATACCACACAAAAATGGTACCGAATGATTTGGGATAAAACACTCTTCCATAAGATGTATACTAATTTACTGTTCATAGATGATTTTAAAAGTAATTAGCAATTTTCTAGGTGTAAACTTTTTTTTGACTCACATGGTAGAGGGACAAAACGTTACTAAGCCACTTCAAAGTGATCGGGATTCTGAAACAAAATCCTGGATTTAGCTCATGCAGTAATGATAATTATAAACCTTAAGGTCAGTCAGAAACCCCATGACTTTTACAAGCCTGTCTGATTATCAAGATATTTATGATTGGAAATGGAATTAAAATTTTGCGGTTTTCTAATGGTTTTCATAACACTACAGTCTATTGGGGAAAATGGGGATGGTAAAATCGGTCTCTCAAAGATTTTTAGTTTTTTTTCAGGCACTTCTTGATCCTTTTGAAGTCAATTTTTGGTAGTGCTTCAATATTACACCATACCACAGATACCGACAACACGTAGGGCCATGCATCTCAGATTTAACATTGTTAAACGATGCCTTGAGCAGAGAGATAGAGAGAGACAGGCGAGGCAGAAATATGAAGCCACTCTTTTTCCAGGGTGTATGTTTTTTTTCAATGTGGTTTGTCATATCGTGCAGGAATGACACCTACCTGTAGGACGACTGACTGGGTGATGAGGAAGCTGTTCTTGGACACCCATCTCGGTGCTCTCTTGTTCTACTGGTATCTGGACATAGATGCTCTCTGCTCCTTCCATTGGATGAAGTACCTGACCTGGAGCACAGAACATGTTAACAAGTTAATCTTTATTTTTTTACCCTGGGTAGCAAAATAGGCAATCAGTATTAATACTTATTCTCCGTTTGATCTTATGTTTGATCTTACATGTATTTTTGACCTTTTATTTGTGTTATTATACATTATATGCATGATTTATTGAATAAAGAACAGATTATATTTTGTTTGTGTTTATTACAAGTTTTAGTTGGCAATTTTAAGTCAGACAATGGTGCACTTAGAAACACATGTATGAAGCGCCTAATTAATGTTATGTATTATTATTATTTTACTTAGGGCCTTTACTATAACCCCAATGATGCACGATAAGGCATTAGACGGCCGTCATTGTTGGCGAAAAACAGTTTCTGACCGTCAAGTATTACGCCTGGTTGGAATGCTCCCCCAGGAGTGGAGAATGTGCACACAGTGTGCGGGCAAGGATTGCGCTTAGAGACATTGTTCTAAGCTCTATAAAAGTGGAATATTATTATGATTATCATTTGCAACTAAATACCAAGGTTAGAAATGGGGACCTGGTAGGATGATGAAAGCCTTTGTGTTAGTTATTGCCATATGTCCTCACTGTGACCTTATATGGTAGGAATACTCCCCAGGGAGTGAAGATAGAGCTCACACTGTGCATGAATGAATCTAATGACCGGGGTAATAATATCTGTAAAGGGCTATGAGAAGGCATTTCATATTATACAAAAAATGAATGTTTGTGAGTTTGTTTAAAGTAGATCTAATAGAACGTTAATCTTTCAGCAAATTATGCTGTGCTCCTTTAATATATGCAGTATATATCAGTAATAGATTAAATTTGGAGTCAGACCTTCTCGATTACATTCAGATTGTTTTTGTGTCAGATGCGCGCAGCTAAGACAACTAGAAATATCGCAATCTGTATTGCCGCGCAATGCGAATGTATCCCCCGGCAGTGGCAGAGATTTTGTGTCATCCTTATGTTCGAAGGAGGGCAAAGATCCTCTCTCCCCTCCCTGAAACGAAAGGATGACATAGAGATTGCCACTAGTGGCTCACCGACTATTGTCAAGACTAGGAGCAGCATCACCAAAACAATATGTGTGTAGATTAAAGTATAATGCATCTCTGTAGAAAATTTGAAAGAAATCTGTTAAGGAATGTGGCAGTTGGAGTGCACAAAAGACAGCCACCAAACTATACCTTTGACACTATAACTGACAGAACACAGGTGGTAGCATCACCAACCACTGAAGATATGTAGATTGTACTAAGACACACCTCCATACAGCATTTGAAAGAAATCCTTCAAGAAATATGGCAGTTAGAGCACATAAAAGACATACATGTATATGAACTTGAACCATCTAAAAGACAGAACAATGAGGGCAGCAAAGCCCCAAAGTGTAAATTGTATCTAGCTACATTTCTAATTCTGTATACAAAATTTGAAAGAAATCTGTCATTAAATACATGTATGACCTGCAGAGCGCACACTAGACACCCACTGAAATATGAACTTTTGACCCTGTAAAAGACAAAACACTGGAGGCAGCATCACCAAAATCTTTAGGCTTGTAGATTACATGTATATCAAGATACACCTTTGAAATCCCTTGAAAAATGTGGCTTGTAGAGCGCACACAACCACAAAAAATAGCCTTTTACCCTATAGAAGACGGAACACAGAGGGCAGCATCACAGGTGTTGAGATTAAACCACGATACACCTCCATACAAAATTTGAAAGAAGTCTGTTAAGGAATGTGACAGCTAGAGCGCACACAAGAATATGACGGCATACTACCTGGGGATTAGCCTATAATTTAGGCGGAGTGCCAAGCTTTTTTTCTTTGCTGCTAGACTAACCTTAAGCAGAACGTCTGATACGGGGAGACTACGAACCAAGAGTCGCGAAGCAGCTCACCGCCTATAATCACTGGTCTAGCTTTAGTCGTTGTTTTTTTATTATCGACCATGAATCCGTAGCAGTTTTTCGTAACGAAAAAACCTCATGAATACGAAATGAACTCAACCAATCAGAAACATGTATGGAGAAGGGTCTATGCACAAGCATATTACAAATCATGTGACATTACGTCATTTTCAGAAGGCTGGTAGTTCATGCGACGACGATCTTCTGTGAAAAAAATTATCATTTGCGGCCAACAAACTAGGCATTCCTAATGGAAAATTCAGAGAACTGCAGGAATCCGCTATTCGTAGCGTTATTGAAGCCGGCAGGGATATTTTTGTTGCATTACCTACTGGATTTGGAAATAGTGCAATATACCAAGCAATCCCCTTGTGCTGTGATTTTCTACGCTACCACAGATTCTATGATCATGATGACTTGAGTCGTTGCAAGGGGGAACCTCTAATTTGTCATTGTAAATTTGATACAATAATTGTTTTACTATACATAGATATATGTTTTATTGTTCACATATAACTATAATTTTTTAATTTTTTGATATTTCACAGTAGTAAAATGATAATTTTAAACATTTTTTTTGTTTCATCTCCCCTTCTTCCTTTTTATTACCCCTATTTAATAATGGACGAGCGCAATCTTCTTTCGTTGCGGTTTCTTATATCTGATTGGTCGAACGTAACATAGGTGTACCTTATTTGGTAGGGCTGTTGAATGATTCATAGATCCGCCATTTTGAATATATATGAATATTGATTAGCTAGACCAGTGATTATAGGTGGTTTGCTGCTCACGGTTCCTAGTCTTGCCGTATCAGACGTTCTGCTTAGGGTAAATCTAGCAGCAAAGAAAAAAAGCTTGGCACTCTGCCTAGATTATAGGCTACCGGGGGATACAATGAAAACAATGGGATACGCATAGGGCAGGGAGGTACGTAGTCTAAATATAACCCAAAACGCATGGCGAATATAACCATAAATGCACACTTTTTCAATAGATTATGCATTGAATATCATGTGACCGACAATCCTCCAAACGAATGACAAGGATCTATATAATAAGCACTATTTAAATCCAGAATGTTATAATAACCCATTTAGCACCCATGGGGTGTGAGGGGCAGATGTAAACTTAAAGATGAAGTTGAGTTATGGTCATGCGATTGCATTGTGAAAGAAACGATGTGGAATCGACCAGAAAAGGTTGATCATCTAGCATATAAGAATTTGTGTGCATTGCATGGTTCTGGAATCATCAAAATGATAAGAAATTGGCCAAGTCTTGGTAAAGTTACAAACACTGTACACAGAAAGATGTATATGGGACTACACGTACACGGGGCGTAAAAAACCTACCCCACCCCCCCTGAGTTTTACGATGTACATGACATATTTAGAATATGAAGGCATGTGAAGAGCCATGCTTTTCAGGGAACGTGTCTTTTCTGATGTTCTTCCACACTTGCATAATAAGAATGATAATGCTCACAAATTATCTTTCACCTCTTCCCAGAACTCAACCTTCTCTTTAAGACCTGGGTGGAGAGGCACAATGTACATTAAATGCCTAACTCAAATGGTGGGCTGGGACTCCTTGTCTAGGACCATGCTAATCTGGACCCTGTCTTATAAAGAGTTGACATTAATCGCAACTTATTTGCAAAACTATGTACATAAGAGATAGGGGACTGCAAACTTACGATTGATTAGCAGACTAGATCTGGATCAATCGCAACTCTTTATAAGACGGGGCCCTGGTGTCATTTTCAGAAATGAAGTAGATCTGAGCCCTGTCTAATAAAGAGATGCGATTGATCCAAATGCAGTTTCCTATCTCTTATGTTCATAGTTGCGATTAATATCAATCCTAATAAGTTGCGATTAATTGCAACTGTTTATATGATGGGGCTTAGTAGAATATATTTATATTACATTTTTCATTCAACTTTCTATTTGCAACCAAAATTACTTTTCAATTCATTTCAATTTATTACTTCATAAAAAAATCACATACCATATACTTTGAGAAATGTACTGGATCATTAGCACCCGATAAAGCCAATTACTTGAGGGTAGTGGTTGGACCCATACAAAAATTTAGAAATGTGGAAAAAAACATTAATATTCACAATATAACAAATAAACTGTTGATTATAATCACTGCTAATGTCCAATACCTACCTTCCTCAGTGAAAGCCAAGTTGACAGAGATGACAGGTTGACCGTTCTCATCTAGATGTTGGGTCACATGACGTCCATCCTCCGATGCTATGTCCATCACCTGACCATCATGGCTGATGATCTGAAACCTGGTATTTCCTGGGTAGTTAATATAAACAAAAAGATATACAGATAAATAAAATAGATAAATCCATCTTCCCATGCTAAGACACATGTACAAAGTGTTCCTTGATAAAAAGAAAATCAAAATGTTGTTCACATTACCTGAACAGCAAAAAAAAAAAGGGGGTAAAAAAAGAGCAGTGCTGCAGGCGTCAATTTGAGACATGGGCACACCCTCCTCAAGTCATCACCTTTCTTCACCTCAGCCAGTTCTACATGTATATTAGTTCAGGATTTCACCACCATTTCACTTGCTTTACAAATAACGTTAGGACTTCACTACAACAACAAACGTATTGACCTGAAGCTTTGGCAGGAGTCAACATCGATATTTGTCGACCTCTGAGGAGGGTGGGTCCAGGCTTCAAATTGATGCTTGCATGAGCAATGAAGCTTGGGAAAGCTAAACAAATAGCACACTTGGATTCTACAAAGATATCATTAAAGCTTAAGTCAGAACCAAGTGGAGGATGTCCTCCCCTAAAAATATCAAAAAGATTCTAGATCTAGCCCATCCTCTTAAAAATATAGGGAATGCAATGGAACCCTGGTCACCATAGCTTTCTCCTCTTTCTTTTC
>BEXV01003328.1:29241-40264 GCA_003118195.1 Hemicentrotus pulcherrimus | reverse complement strand
AAAAAACTGTATGTTTACATGCATGAATGCAGAAGAAAATCAAATCAAATCAAATCAAATATGTTTGAATAATGTTATTTTGCTGTTGAAAAATGTTTTTACTTTATATTTAGCCCTCCAAATTCTACTTTATTGTTTATAATCAAAATAACAAAGAAACAATCGTTAGTTACATAATGTTTGACTCACTTGGTTATAAGGTGTTTTTTTAAATATCTTTTTCTCATTTTAACAGATACAAATTGAAGTAAATGCCACAGTTTCCTATACGCAACAGATAAATGATAAGTATATCTTTTATTCTCATAATTATAAATCAACGACCTTTTTTTTTTTTCATCACACCGAAAAACAGGAACCCTTCTGCTCAACTTTTTCTGACATATAAATTGCCTTAAAGGAATCCGGCAACTTTGTCTCAGATTCTGAAACAAACTTCTGGATTTAGCTCATGCTGCAATGATAATTATAAACCTTTAGGTCAGTCAGGAACCCCGTAACTTTTACAAGCCGATCGCCTGTCTGATTATCAAGATATTTATGATAGGAATTACAAATGTTCAAAAAGCGGTCACTCAAAGATTTTTACTTTTTTTGAGGCAATTTGTTTAGGGCTTCAATATTACACCATATCACAGACGCAGATAACACGTAGGGCCATGTATCTAAGATTTAACATTGTTAAACGATCCCTTTAACAATGTTACTATATGGAACTGAGAGCATCATTTCTCTTTCCTTGAACACCAATTTCTCTTGTAAACTCAATCTGTAAACGTGTACGTTCATAATTATATCCATATAGTGTTGTCTCATTTCAAATCTCTTTGCTAAATTCCCATTCCCCCAAAAGTGTACAATATCTTATAACTCTCTTTTACAAATCGAACAGTCATCAATACCTACTTTCATAATAATAGTTGTTAAATGTAAATTATGTAGCCTATCTAATACAACCTTGCAGGAAGTGTACAAGTTTATGCGAAGGCATTAAGGGGTCTAATACTAGGATTATATCACATTTTTTATATCCATAACATACTTGACGCTTTTATTAGTAGGACAAATAATTCGATTTCAATCCAAACTTTTCTTCACATTCTAATTACTGGTTCATTAGATTAATCAAGTCATTGATACATGCGATACCTTTTTCGTACCAGTTTATATAAAGCACTGATTTTTTTTTTTTAACCAATTTGAATAAGATACAACGAAGGACAGAAATTCTATTCGTTGTTTCTCACTTCTCTCTTCCTCTACCTCACCTTTCTCTCCAATTACGCTCTGATTGTTGTCTCTCTCCCTTCTGGGAATTCTAACAAAATTACCATTGGTGTTTCTTGTGTTTCGAATATCAACTTGTGACCTTTTAATTAGTTTTTATTTATTCGAAATCTTCTTTATTACATCACATGTTACCATGTTTACTATTCTAAATTACAACAAGGAATATTTGTTTTTTTAGTTCAGTTAAGTACAAGTGCAATGTATTTTAATTAACTCTTACTATTTTGTTTTATCATTACTTATTATATTATCATCAGATATATATATTGGACTCCATGGAAGAACAGAGCCATCAGGTTAATGGCTCTGAAATGGACTATCCAACTGTGTTATCATTCTATTATTGTTGAGTTGAGTTGAGTTGAGGGAGTATTATTCAAACGTTCGAGTACTTAACAATAATAACAATAATAAATATCTGTTTAACAAATATCTCGAATGAATAGTAGGGACCAGAAAATAGCATAAAATGGCAAACATGTCTGGTACTTTTAAAATACAGTATCTTAACATTTAACAATTTTGTGTATACATATTATTATATGTATCTAACATAATAAACGTTTGTGTGTTTAGTACAAAGCTTAAACTTGTATAATATGTAAATCATTGATTTTGTTATAATGTGTTATTGTTTTTTATGATGATTTTCGGAAATAAAACAAACAAACAAACATGAATTTCCCATCCCCTCCTTGAAAACTCAGGTGTGGGGTCTCTCTCTCTCTCTCTCTCTCTCTCTCTCTCTCTCTTACTCACTCACCCTCATACTCACCCCACCCCCGGGCCCCACCCATCTCTTCTTTTTTTTCCCCTTTTTTATTCACGAGCAGCTACGGGGCGCCGTTACAAGAACGCGCGGTAAAGAGAAAGTTAAACAAGTGACGTCAAAATCCCACAATAGAAATAAATACAAACGCGATGACAAGTGTTTTCCTTTGTCATTTATACAACATTCTCGCTACCAACCAGTCAACTATTTATTCACTCTCTGTCAATACTTACGGAAAGGAGGTAAGTCAAACGTAATCGCTTGACAGCAAGGTTTCTTTTAAAATCTTAATTCCAAGCAACCGCTAGAAGTAAATACACTCATCATCGCTTGTCTCGCGCTATGGAGCTATTCGCAAGTTCGTGTCAGTCAGTGCTCTTGTTTTAACTTGCGCAGAGGATGATTTTCGTTCCATCTTTGATCAGTCAAGCAGAGAATACAGGGTCAGACGTCGCCATGGCATTGAACTCAACAATGTGGGTAATCGTCTAAACCGTAAATGACAGGTCACTGATCGTTGGAAAGTTTAATCATCGGTGTTAGACTGTTAGCATTATGCAACGGGAATGGACTGTGAAATCACATTTTAACCCTTGGAATATAGCTGCTTCGAAATATTACTCACTCGAAATGTTTTAGTATAAGTTCCTTACTTTTTATGAGGTAAATTTTTGGAAGGAATAAAAACGCCATATTTATAAGGACATTGATGCCGTCAGTTTTATCGTTCCAGTCTTAATGTACAGGATCGTAACTCTTATTTTATGAATATCCATTAGGGGTAAGTACCCGTTCTCCTCTTCTTCTTCATCTTCTCATTCTTCTTTGTGTTCTTCTCATTCTACTTCCTCTTCTTTTTCTTCTTCTTCTCCTTTTCCTTCATCTTCATCTTCGTCGGCGTCTTCGTCTTCTTCTTGTCTTTCTTTATTTCCTTTTTCTTCTTCTTTTTCTCCTTTTTCTCCTTCATCATATCCTACTCATTTTCTCCTTCTCCCTCTATTTCTCCTTTTTAGTTCTTCTTTCTTTTGTCCTTCTTTCTTTTCTGAATTCTTTTGCTTCTTTTTCGTGTACTTTCTTTAATTAATATGGGACAAGGGATGAACATGCTCTTAAACAAAATTATTTCCTCGTCAATCTTAAAAGCAAAGTGAAAATTATCAAGATCGGTTTTGATTTTAAAGAAGCAATTTAACACGAAATATTTGTATGCATCGTTTTTATATGCGGGAGATTATTGCGAATGGCAATATTAATGTCCTAATTTAATTTGATTAACAGTTTTTGTTAATAAGTAACAAAATAGAACTTTTTTAAACAACATTTTTAAGCGATGAACTTTCTACAACCATGACCATATAATGTTGTAATGTATTTCAAGTTGCTGAATTCAACATTATTGCTGGACTAAAAAGAACCAATGAGAAAGAACTGGTAATGTAGAATGTTCAAACGGGATCTTAGAACATTGTAGAATAGAATTTTTACGAAACAAAATTATAGCTTTCGGTTGAAATAAGCATCACAGGCATGTGTTAGTAATATATTTTAGAAAATTACACATGGTGAAAAAAAAGGTTTTCACGTACGCTGAATGTAATCACAAAAATACCCGATTTATCATCCTCTGGTGGTATTATTAATAGTTGAAATAGGGGCGTTGGCATCATGGGGGCTATACGTTCTACTCGGTTAATGAAATACAGATTTTTAAGACAACCGATTAAGGGAAGGGAGATGGATGAATCTTTTAATTTCCTTTTTCATCCTTTCCCACCCTGCCCTTCCTTTAAAAACAATCTCTATTTATCTCTTTTTTTTCGTTCAACGTTCGATTGGGGGGGGGGCACGTGCCTCCGTGCCCTCGTGCCGCCCCGGTAGCCAAGCAAATATTTTTTCATTTTCTCGATTCCGAAACTCCAGACGTCATAAGCGACTTCATTTTCTTGATCTAAATATAAAACATTGTAGATAGAAACCCCTTGTGAATCTTAATTATAGCAATAATAATAATTAACAGTTCTTGTATAGCGCATAACACATAGTATATAAAACATGTCCCTAAGCGCTCAAATAGTATTACAGAATAAACTCGAGTCTTTTCTACCTATGAAGTATCAAAATACCCTGATCCACGTCAGGTATGAACAGACACGTAACTCATTATTCATCGACTACAATAAGGGGCCCCTGACTAACAATATTATGCCATATCAACATCGATTGAACCAACATGGCCCCCGACCAAAATCAATGTTGCAGTGGGGCTAGAATTGGTATATAATGAATACGGTAAACAGAGAGACAAAAAAAGCAATTGTCTTTCTCCCTCTGAAGGTCTTACACTCATCCGATAATGGAACTTCCATGTTATCATAGTGGAATGATACATACTTCATCACCTGGGGGAGGGGAGGGGGGGGGGAGAAAATGGAGAACTCACGTCATACAAATAACAGGTGTAGATATCGTGTAGATATATTACAAAAGAACACTTAGAAATATTGATTTATAACTTATTTTTAACAAGTTTCAATTATACGAACAAATGTACAGAATGAAGTATTCGTTTAAGTGGATGCTCTATTCATTCTGAACTTGTTTTTAGATGAAGACATGAAGTTCTTTAGATAAAAATTGTCAAGAGATTGACTGATTTATTGATTGATTATTAGCTTAGACTGAGACTTAGTTGCTGAAAGTTCACACGTTTCTATTGACTTTTTCCCCTTTTGGTCAAGTACGTAACTATTATGATGACAACCTATGCTTTCAGTTTATAGAGATATACAAATTCAATGAAAAGGGGAAAATAATCTGGAGTGAAAAGGACATACAAAAGTTTAAAAGTAAATGATTATTAACTCAGGTGTTTAGGCGAAGTAAGTAAAGTTGCGACCCCAAAAACACCTTAGATATAGGCATATAATATTGATTTTCAGTTTTTACAATTTCATCTTGTGCAGACTTATACACACCCTCACACAAAAAATGATAATAATTAGATGTCAGAGTGGCTATATTCAAACAAATTAGAAAATAACCTAGGACAGGGTTCTCATTTCTCATATCATTTCACACAATTATCATTATCGTCTCGTGTTTTTTTTCTTCTGTTTTTTGTTTTTTGTTTTGTTTTGTTTATTATATCATTATACATTATGTGCGATTCTCTCGATTTTGGCATTTCCACTCAAAAAGAGACATTTAGTCTTTGGTCATACAAAGGGATTTATTTTTAAAATGTGTTTAGAAGTGTTTAGAAATGACACATTTCACAAATTCACACAAAATAATGCTTGTTCCTGGATGAAAATGTATAATTTTTGTTGTTGCAAGAACGTCATCCTAACGCAATGTAGTATTTCATACAAAGTTCACTCTTGGTACTAACGCGTTTAACCCGAGGCGCCAAATGATGAAGAAAATAGACATTGTGTTGCTGTTGACTTTTCGGAGCATCAGTAAAAGTGACTCCATTAATGTTAATGTAGTTTACTCAGCATTGTGAGCGTCTATAAAATGGCGCCTGGCTAGAATGCTCCCCATGGAGTGGATAGTGTGCATACATTATGTGCAGGCAAGCCTGAATCCGATGACCGGGGTTATAATATTTTTGTAAAGTGCTTATAGAGACATCGTCGATGTATTAAGCGTCATATAAATTAAGTGCTAAAATTAAACTTTCACACAGGGAGCCACCAGCAGCTCATGAAACGGTCAATTCTTTTTATTGATTTGTATATTGATTGTTTTTCTTTCATGACCAGTCCAGACCCATTGTGACAGACCTATATGTCAATCACGACATGGTCATCGTTTGACCTTTATCAATTGACCGCATTGATGTCGTACATAAGGTTGTACCAGGCCTTGCAGACGTGAACGCTATAATTACACTTCACCCCGAGTATAATACTAAATATTCATGTCAATCACAAAATATGTCATTAACAAATTCATCGAAACGTTGCATTCCTGATATTTGTAAAGTAATTTACAGTTATTGATTATTACCTTTGATCTATTAAAATTACTCTTTCTATTAATTCTATTTCTTTATGCTACACAAAACTGTTTAAAATAAGAAATGCTTTGTGGTCTTTCATCCTTAACCTTATTTCCTTTCCTCAATTCTCTTGAAATGAGTTGGAATTACATTTCAAATTTTCTTGTCTCGTTAATTGCTATTCCATATGCTTGTATTCCCGCTATACCTTTGTAGTTAACATAACAGTGTTTTTCCCCTATTCTTAATAAGTTCATTTAATAGTTGGATGTTGTTTTATATAATTTTTTTTTTTATTGAAGTCTCTAATTCAGATTTGGTTTCAATTCATAAATAAAGTATATGAATGTATTGCTAATTATTGTTGTCATGCCAGAGAAACCATTTAGCGATATATCCCCCACCCCCTGTAAACTCCAAGTTACGAAAAAGGATCAGAAAAGGTTATTAAAATGATAAAATACAATGATTTGTTTACCATGATGGCAGAAAATACTTTGTTTCAAAAGCACTTATTCTTTATCAACGTAATGTTCTGTTATCACGGTAACAAACTCATTTATCACCTCAATATCAAATATAACATAGGGATATTTTATAAGGCACATACCCACCACGCAAGGTGCTCTCAGTCGCTCCAATATTACACGGCCACTGCTAGGCTACTGCTTTCGCTACTCACAATAAATTAGGCCTAAACAAAAACAAAAAATGTTGTATTGCCCTTTGCGACCGACCCCAAATTCGACCACAAAAAATAGGTATACTAAAGCATTCAAAACTGAGAAATATCAGCCCAAAGAGGGAGAAGAAAAGGAAAACGATTTCCAACCGACCAACCCATGTTTTTGCACCTAAAGGGCAATATAACATCTTTGTGTTTAGGCCTTATACCTTCATGATTATGCATACAAGTACCCATTTAAAAACCATGGTAGAGAGTGGCTCCGGGGCTCGAACTCATAACCTTGGTATAATACATTCAAGTGTTTAAAGCACTCGACAATGTGTCTGGATTCTAGCTATAGAAAGAAAGACCTCTATACATAATCCAACAGAGGATTAACATTTCTTGTCTCCAGAGAGTGGTTACAATGTGCCCAGAAGGTCAACCCCACAGTCATATCGATCTATTTTACTTCTCATCTGAAAACAATAACACGTCAAAACAAATAAACAATATAACCACTACATGGCCATTGAAGACCCGAAGAAACATTAAGCGTATTGCATTTAATGCCATTATGTAGTCCGACAAACGTATAACCGCCTGGAGAAATATATGTGTAAATATGAGATTGGTAGTTTGTGAGTATGTCCCCGAAGTATGTTTCAGAAACAAAACCAAGAAGCTTGTTGTTTAATGCACCACAACTGAAGGCATTCACTATAAAGCTATGTTGCTTGGACGGATCAGTGTGGATAAGCATGAGTTAAAGGCCCATCTACATGAATCACATATCAGTACTGAAATAAAATTTTGAACTTAAATAATAATTGCACACTCAGACAAAGACTTAAAAAAAAACAGTTCTGAAATGGACAACTCGTGAAAGTAAAACGTGTAGGATGACGATTAATGATGATGATGATGCTGATGCAAAAAAGAAAGGGAAACAAAGAAGAAATTTGTAGTTTGGGAACGAAATGTCATCATATTATGAAATGACACAGAATCGGTAACAAAATGAAAGTATCTTGAATAGCTCGTTATTATAATGAAAGCGATACATTTTTCCAGAGGATTTTTCCAAAAAACCTGTCGACGAAGCATGGACCGCAATTTCAGATCGGGGGTAAACTTTGTTGATTCTGTAACTGCAAACTCGGAAACTACTGAATCTGCTTGAAAGTGATCCACTTGTTTGCAGTATAAGGTACCGTGTGAACCGAAGTGATAATAAACTTCAATCTTCTATTTCAAAATAGAACACTTCCCGCCAATTATGCTTTGATATTATCAATGATGGGGAACCAGTAGTTAGTGATGGATCTGCATGGGGTCTGGGGAGGGGGTTACAGGGGTAGATGTCGTCCCTCTTACCCNGGGGGGTGGGGGGATAAGGGGTAGATGTCGTCCCTCTTACCCCGGCCAAATCAAATCAAGCTTGATATACCTGATAGTATTAGAGACCTGTGGCCCCTAGGCAAAATAAAATACGATGACATCGCTGTCTTTTTTAAAAATTTCCCCTCCCCTCCTTCCATTATGAAATATTAATGGCTTTGCCACTGCCTGTGGATGTAGGTTTCATAGTGACCCTGCAAAATTTTGTTTGACCGCCCTTCGACTACAGACATATAGCGGAGGCGTATTCAATTTTGATAAACGAAGGGAGCGGGGGGGGGGGTATGGGTGGCGATTGGGAGGTATATGTATGGTGCAAACATATCAACTTGAAAAGAATTTTGAAATATTTAAGCCATTGCCTTGACGTTCGAGACATATTCTGTGGGAATTTTAATTTTCTGATTGCACTATTTGGACCCCAACCGAGAAATTAGTTTTAATTTTTGAATAATTTTGTATATGCCTGCAAACGGGGCGTAATTCATATAGCTGTATAATATGACACTGAGCAGTTACACGGTGGTACATACAAGTAATCAGTATTGCATAAACATGCAGCGGGCAGTTTTTTTTTTCTTCTTTCTTTCTTTTATTCCTTTTCAATATTTTCAAAATCTGTTTTGATTTGGTTTTGTTTTTTGTTTGAAGGAATAACACTCGAGAAAGGGTCGAAGTGATATGTTGAAAATGCTTCGAAAGCTTTGCAACTTCCCTCTTCATACACGAAGAATATTTGTGGTTTAATTGGACAAAAAGCCAGCAGACGATTGAATGTCTCCGTATGAGTGCGTTTGGAGCGTCACAGTCGCGCACAGTCTTACTCGATTGTAAAAGACGTCGTCTGATCCATTCTGCGATTTTGAGGTTTCAGCAGTTAAACCTTGTGTTGTTATTAGCAAATGATTTCCTTCTGTCCAGCTTTTGCGAGTCAGCGACCTGCATCACCAACTAGAATAGAATGAATTGATTTTTGAAAGGGAACTATTTGTAAGGATTATACATCGCCCGTTTTAACCTCGTTTCTTGCGCTGGTTGATATGTGAGATTACATACAATGTTGTGAAGCTCTTTTTTCCGAATGGAGGAAATACATTGGATATATTGCATGTAGAACAAGATTTTCTTTTGCTATTACTGGTAAGTTTGTAGAATTTTCTCATATTAAACATAGCAAATTGTTCATGTTCCTGCATGGGTAACAATGTACGTTTCTTTTTATTTACCCTTCAATACTGAATCAATCTTTACAGGAAAAATAAATACCTTACTTACTTGATATCAAAGACTACAATAGAAAATGTTGAAGTTATTGTCTCTTACTTTAATCTGAATCAACATTATTTATACTAACCTGAAAAATGTGTGAGACATTCCGGGGGTACAATTTTGTAATGAACTTTAAATTGTAATAACAAGTTTGTTACTAACTTTTACATGGTCACTAACTTTTACGTTTTTGTTTTTGTGATGCTTTTCTAATTTGTGTATAATGTCTCATCTCAATTCCAAGTTGCTTTCCTCCATAATAAACAGGGAAAATGTATTTCACACAAAACAATTCATAATATTGACAACACGCATTATTTGCTTTGCTTCTTGGTACACGACAGAACGAATAATGATACATGACTGCCAGTTAAAGGTTGGAATGATTTTCCTCTTTCCTCTTTCGTGAAATGATTGAGACAATATGGTTTATGCTTGAAAGAAAAAGTTTATATTATCTTTTGGAACTTTATTTATCAGTCTATATGACTCTTTAGATTGATCAATACAGTTCTGAGGAGATCGAGAATAAATCATATTGTTACAATCATTTCATGAAAAGATGTAATAGGAAGAAAACCAACTTTAACAGTGCAGTTCAAGGTTATTTTCCCATGCGGTAAGCACCAGTAACCTCGTTACACGCATTTGTGAAAGAAATTGTTCACGCAAGGCGAGATAAAGAAAAGCATTTCTATTTTTATGACTGATTTATGGGTATTATTTGCACCACTAAATGCAAACCCGTAACAAGGGCGTCCTCACTGCCCCCACCCCCCATCCCCGACAGATATAGTAACAGCTCATGGAACCATTCATAAATGTGCAAAGCTTGTTTTCCAGGATATAAACATTAATTTGTTAGTCGATTAATAGATTTTATTGTCGTTGTATATTGGTCCGTTAGAGCAAGAGTAACTTCTTGGTTAGAGAGACTGAACGGTAAGGGGAAACTCCCAAAACGACCCCATAGGGAGAAGAAGCATTAGAATAAAGTTCGTCATGTTGAATCTGTTTACTCTCTAATCATCATTTACACGATGACAACTACTGTCGAAAAAGCAACTTATGGCAATTTCATTGGCCTTGTATGTCACGTTTTAAAAGATGCGAAGGTGACAATGACATATTACGCAATCTGGACACTAGAGGTCTTCCATCAACGACATTGTCGTTATGTCATTATACTTTTGAATTGTATTTTGACTATTCTGCATGAATAAGATGTCAAGTCAAAATGATCATGTAAATTGCATGATTTTGATTATGTTCTGCCTCTGGTATTGGGAAAATAAAACACCTTATAAATATTAAATAGTCCAATCTAATATCTCTGGGCAGCCCCATGGTTTGTTTATGTGGAGGTGTTCACCCATCCCCACAAAAACGCACACACACATAAAATGACAAAAAGAGGTCATCAGATTTTAATGTTTATGACTTAACACTTTTTAAATCTCAAGATATCTGACTTGCAAAATCAAGTTTTCATGCAAAAAGCAAGGGGGTCCAATCAGGCAAAAGGAGAGGACTGGTGTGGTACACAAAACCCATTTAAGGAATAAGCAAAAATGAAAAAAGGGAGTCCACACCTCGGGACCCCCCCCCCCCCCCCCCC
>BEXV01003327.1:22109-39664 GCA_003118195.1 Hemicentrotus pulcherrimus | reverse complement strand
TACTATAGGTGGGGTTAGCCAACTTTAGCCCACTTTGGTAAAACCCAGTCTGAACAGAAAGTGGAATAGGCTTAACCCCGTACTATAGGTGGGGCTAAGACCCCCCTTAACCCCATCTATACTAGTACAGGGTTAAGCAAAGTATTGCCAGTGTGAAAAGAGTGTATGTCTTTATAAACCCCTGGCCTATATAAGGGTCACAGAAAGAAAAAAAAATCTTTTCTATTTTAATGAATATGAAATTGAAACAAAAAGTGCATTTTCTCATACATGTAAAATGACTTAATCAATTTTGAATAACAATAATGTACTTGTACTGTGAAGCTAATCATGTAATCCTGCTGTATTACTAGACTAAATATATTAACCTCTCTTTTACCTCAATTGCACCCAACCCAATTGAACTTGGTAATCTCTAAGCATGCATGCCTACGTGCAGGAACGCCAGACATTCCCCAATTCTCGTCTGACTCAATTCATTTTCCCAGTATATTGCCCTTGATCTACAGTAGGGCTCTGTTAATTTAATGAGCCAGAGAGTGAGGTGAAGAGCAGCTAGGGCTCCGAAGATCAAGACCTAACCTCAATTATTCCAGTTCTCTCCTTCCTAATTTCACGGAAGAGTAGGTACATGAACATGTAGGATGCAGACATCACGAATGTATACAAATAGAAACATATATACTTTGAGTACCGGTATGTGCTTGTGTATACATTTATAGGTATTGTGTTCACTCTTAATGTGAAACCAAACGGTGAAAGCATGTGGGCTTTAAATCAGGCAGTATATTACGTGGGACTTGTGGCTTTACACGTTTGTGCTTTACATGCTGTACTGTGAGGCATGGGGGCTTATCCTCCAAGAAGTTTATTGACCAATGTAAAGAGTCATAGATATTTATCAATAAAGTTCTAACAAGGTATAAACTATAAACCATGCATATATTCTCACAATCACTTCACGAAATTAGGCAAGAAAAAATACCCTTAAAGCTACATAGGCAAAACTGTGTGTATTGTGTGATGTGAGACTTATGTACATGTTAGAGATATAATTGCAAGAAGAAAATACTCCTAAATGCCAAAATTGTATTATACTGTATGTATATGAATTCTAAGCTTACATACATGTACATGTATGTTTGTGCTCTTTCTACATACTTTAGGCCTACTATACCTTCCTTCTTCTTGCCCTTTTCTGACTTCCTTAAGATTACTTTTCTTCCTCTTGTTACTTCCGCTTCTTTTCTCTCATCTGTTGTTCCATTTTAGTCTTAAAAATCTATGTTTATCTCCTTTTTTGTTTCTATATTTAATTTTAGTGAAATACCTAAAATCCTATGTTTTACACGGCCTCTTCCTTGAGAATGAGATACAGGTTTACATTTAGTTTATACAGGGCAAAGGGGGACAGTTTACTGCAGGAAGGATGTGTAGATCATCAGCGTACGTAATCTGTGTTCATTTGAGGCAGTAAATAGGGATGTGTAGGGAAACTTACATGGGGTATCGATAACATCAGCTGTAGACAGAAATTTACTTTTGAGCAGCTAGCAAGAGCAGCTGAGACAGAAAGTTAAGGAGAACTTGTGTCTTAAGATCCAAATGTTGCCCCAATGAATATCGAGCTGTAGGAGACAGATGGCTGTAGAGAGAGAGAGAGAGAGAGAGAGAGAGAGAGTGTGTCCAAGAGAGACCGAGACCAACCTGGAGAGAGAGGGACTGAGAGGAGACCGAGAGAGAGAGAGACAGAGAGAGAGTGAGGAAGGGAGTAGGAGGGAGGAAGGGAGTAGGAGGGAGGGAGGGAGAGGGAGAGAGAGAGAAAGAGAGAGAGATGGGGGGCGGGGGGGGGGGTACAAACTTCTAATAAAGTGATGAGAATTCATTAAGCTTCTGTGAGGATCAGTCTTGACCATCAGTCTACCACCACCACCATGGAGTGCAAATATTTTGAGTTGCATGATTATCGATCTGAAATACATATGAATTGTTTAAACTAAAGCTTTCAGTACTAAATACACCCTGCAGTAAAATGAACAGTGCTTTTGCTAAGTTTTGCCAACTTTGTTCGTTGATGTTACGTCATAAAACTTTAATAATACTGTCTAATTTTGTTCTTTTCTTTTCTGAACAGCCCTAAAGGTCCACACAGCCCAGTGCTGAGTTCTAACCCCAGTGCACCTAACTCTGTATACAGTAATGGATCTGGAGAAAAACAGGTAGGCTTGGGAACAATTGAATTGTCCTAGCTATTTCTAATCTTGAAATATAGTGATTTCCTTTGATACATAGAGATGTTTCTTCAGTTATGCCTTTTTAAAGGTTGAATTTTAAGTGATTAGTCACTGTAATATTTATTATGATGTCACTGTTTCTCTGTGAGAGCTGTTACATCCCTTACAAAAAAGTCCTGTGGTAACCATGTGTTGTTGTTTTTTTGGTCCAAATTACCATCCACCATGGTACCAAACAATGAAATACTTAGCTATGTTTATCATTGTTTGAAATTTTGGTAACCAAGGTTACCATTGTGGATGGTAATTTGGACAAAAGAACCATGGTTACCATGGTACATTTTTACAAGGGATGTACATGTACCCTTGTGATTTCATGGACTTAATGTTTACTGTTATCAGCACTATTTCCATCACTATCACCAACATCATTCATCACCACCACTACCACCATCATGACCACCTCCATGACCACCTCCATGAACACTACCACCACCACCACCACTACCACCACCACCATTCTCCTTATCACTATCATTATCCTCATCATCGTCAGTCATTACCACCATCAATCTCCTGGGGGGTGTTTCACAAAGATTCTAAGTCGAACTTAACTCTAAGTTGGACTTAAAATTTATGGAGAGCCATTTGTAGCCTTAAAATAAAATATATTCAAAAGCAAAAGTTCATGTATTTTAGACTTTTCATAAATTCCACATTAAGAACATGAAATTTCCCATAATAATAGAAAATATTATTTGAATCAACATTTTATGCCTTTTAAAGTAACTTAACAAAATATTTTCAAGGATGCTAACAGCTTTCCATAATATTTAAGTCCAACTTAAAGTTAAGTTCGACTTAGGATCTTTGTGAAACACCTCCCAGGTGATATTAACCCTTCTCCTGTACCATTTTTATGGCCCTCGATCCTCTTCCAACAGGGAGTACCCGTGCTGATGGGACAGGGTGAAGGAGCCAAAGGGAGAGAGGAGAACTGGATCTGGGACTGGTCCAGCAGGCCGGAACCCCTCCCACCAAAGTAAGTCCTGGACCCTACCCCCAATCACAAACTGAGTTCATTAATTATGTATGTAAACAACCCAGTGATATAAACCCTTTCTATTAGTAATACATGTAAGAAACTCACAGGGTGAATCTCGGCATGAAGTTTTTTTTTGTGTGTGTGTGATTGGCAATTTAATGTTGTTTATGACTAATTTCATTGACAGCTCTTTGAAAGGCAGGCATACCCATAGATGCTCACAGGATTTTTTACATTGTTGTTTGTTCCTGTTGTCCATGACATCTTGGTTGACTTATTACATGCACACAGACATGTATTTGTCCTTGAGATAATTACAATGAAATGAGTCAGTTGGGATGTAAGATATTTGTGATGCGCTCTCTCTCTCTCTCTCTCTCTCTCTCTTTTAATTCTTTTGTTTTACTTTGCAAAGGTTTCTTGCTGTGAAAATAACAATTATGAACAATCTGTTACAGAGTGCAGTTCATATTTTCTGAGAAAGATAGGCATACCTACATGTAGATAGATATAACGTATATGGCATGATTGCATGATTGTGTTGATGTTTATGACATTTCAGACTGATCTTAAAGGTGAAGACCAGTTTGGAAAAGCCCCCCTCTCAAAAAATGAAATGGAAGCTCTCATTACCAATCATGTGAAAGAATATATTTTGACTAAAATGCGTGATGATACAACTTTTGCCTGGAAACTGCCTACTACTTGATATATTTGGTAAATTATTATATCTATCTGAACCGGACAGATATCGCGCACGTGTCGTGTAGTCCCATATACATCTTTCTGTATACAATGCTTGTAACTTTATCAAGACTTGGCCAAATTTCTTGTCATTTTGATGATTCCAGAGCCTTGCAGTACACACCAATACTTATATGCTAGATGATCAACCTTTTCTGATCGATTCCACAATGTCTCTTTTACAATGCAATTGCATGACCAGAACTGATCTTTACCTTTAAAGAATTGTTGATCTGAATAGTACATTTAAAAAATAGCAAATCATCTGGTCCCAATGGAAGACCAGCGGCATCATAACAATACCACTGAATATGGGCTATCCAGCCATTTATTTTATCTTGTATTTCATGATTCTATTTGTTATTGTTTCACTGCATGCATGTTGTCTTTTTATATGGAAAATAAAACTAACAAACCAACATAAAACTGATTTATTATAAGTGTTAAGCAATCTTTCTCTCTTCCTCTGTATATCTTTCTTTTTAGGGAATTTCGTTTCAAGCACCCAGACAAGACGAGGCTGAGCCTTCGCAAGAGCAAGGCCATGCGCAGCAACTTCTTCTCAGCTGAAATATTATCCGTCTTCATTCCATCCTTATTTCTGACGAATCTCTTTGCTCTAGGCATGGGGTAGGTATTAATTAATAATAACTTTTAGAGAACAAATCTTGCCTCAATGGAATCACAAGCTGGCTTTTCATGAAATGTGATTATCAGTTCATAAGCATTGTGTCTGATTTTCCCGAAACTTCTTGACTTTATTAAATGGAAGAAAAAAAGGAAAACTGATTAAATCATTTAATGAACACTCTCTTTCGCTTTTGCTCTCTTTCTCTTGCCCTGTCCTTAAGTTTATGCCTCGCTCTGCTTTCAATTTGTTTGTCTATGTGTGTGTGTGTGTGTGTGTTGTGTGTGTGTGTGTTTTGTGTGTGTGTCTCTCTCTCTCTCTCTCTCTATTTCTCTCTCTCTCTCTCTCTCTCTACATGAATCTCGCTCATTTCTCTCTCGCTTGCTCTCCGTGTCTCTTTTTGATCCTGCAAACTTCACTTGACCTTCCTGTTTCACTTCCTGTCACAGGGTCTTCATTGGTCTAAAAATGGCAGCTCCCAGGTCAAGTTGAGACTGAACAGCAGAGGGCTCCCTACCGTTATAAACTTGGCTTTGAGGAAGGTGGACATGTGACAGTCGCGTGACCAAGCTGATGCCAAATCAAGACAAAATGAATTAATTTGTTCCACAAGAGGTTTTACATTGAGTGTATTTGATATTCCTTTACTCTTCTCTCTGAGTGAGGTAGGAATTTGTTCGTAAATCACAAAGATGTTCTTTTTTTTCTCCCTTTTCTTGTGAGGACGCATTTTTGATAAATACATATTTTTCTGAGAAATTCAAAGTGCCATCGTAAATTTATCATGTAGATTGCAGAGAACAACTGATATAGTTCACTGTTTGAAAATCGTAGGCCCAAATTTCATGAACTCTAACCATTGTTAAAACCGTGAACCTCCACCCTTGTCTAAAAGAGGTGTACATACATGTAATAAGCGTATATTTTCCTTTCCTTGAAATGAAGACGAGCACCAACGGTATGGAGGTTTACACCAGTGGTTGAAGTAAACCTCTATCGTGAATTTCGGTCATACAGTGCGTATGTTCGACAGCATATAATCTGGCTCTTCTATATCCCATCACGACGGCATAAATATTGGATGATTTAGATAAACAAAGGGGCTCAAACAACCCCACCCCCTTTCTCCTTCCTGGTAGATATGTTCAACCAGTCAGGCACCATGATCAGAAAATTCTAGGCCCTGTTTCATAAAACTTGTTATCGATGACAAATTTGCTCTCTGCCAATCAGATGCAACTCTTTCAGTAGCTTATAACTGTGAAAACATGTTATTGATATCAAGTTTTATGAAACCAGGCTCCATCTCAATCTACATTCACTTTGGTCTCAAAGGGCAGTGCTTTCAGTTTGTTCCCATCAAGTTTTTACTCTTCTTGCTTCCTACTTCACTAAAATTTCACTTTTTGATATCTTAATGGGATTTAACCTACATTTTGGTTGAGGGGGGTGAAATTTCCCTTTACTGAATCGCAAAAAAAAAAAATGAACTGAGTGCCTCATTTCTATGTCATCATATAATCAAAATTTACCAGAGATGGGATTTACCTATATTAATCACCATCTTAAAGTTTGTTTCTTTTTTTCCCTCATTTACCCAATTCCTTGTCATACATGTATATCGAAATCGGACTGTTTACAAGTATATATCATCATTTTGTTCTGCAATACTGCCTCCCTTGCTGTATATATATATAAGGATGAAAGTGATACAATGACATACTGGCAATTCTAGATTCTTACATTGTATATTGGACTGTATAACTTCATCATGAAATGTCCACTTGGCATCAAATCGGCTTAGTAAACAAAAGCACAGAAATAAGAGAGGCAGATCTGTGAAAGTTTAAGAAAAATCTGATGAAGGATAAGGAATTAATGAGTTTTAAAGTCATAATTGTGTGAAGCAGACCATCATATTAAACCAATTTTTTTACTCTATTATATAGGCCCTGTTTCATAAACTGTGCTATCATCAATAACATGTAACAGTTCTACGCTTCTGAAATTTTTGTTGTGAGCAAAATTATAATAGAAATGTGATGCTTGTTATTGATTAAAAGCTTTATGAAACAGGGCCAAATAATTTTTATCTAACATCATTAATTCTACGGTACAAAATATTTACTATTCAGACAGTAATGTGGTTTTTGTGCTTTGATCAATAATATGCATGCTTAATTGTGACAAACAGAGACTTATTATGAGGAGATGAGAGCAGCATTTCTCTGAAAAAGACTGAGCGATTTATCAATTTGCCATATTCATATCAAATGTTGTATACTATCAAACTATATATTTGTATATAATCAGCAGCAGCATTGTATTTGCATGTTCTCTCTCTCTCTTCTTTATTTTGAAATTGATATTTCCTCTTTTTTCATTAGTTTAATGGGGATATAATTTCATGCTTATAGGGCTTGGGGCTGTCACATTTTTACCTTTATAATTTATTTGTATTGCAAGGATACTACAAATTTGTCTGATGTGATTTCAGTGCAGGTCTATGCGCAATTTCATTTAATTGGTCTGGTGCAATTTTCTTCATGCATTTCCATTTATTCAAAGCTACTTTATTTTTTATCTTTGTTGTTGTTTTAGAGCACAATTTTGGTGCAAGTAATAATTCCAAGTGCATATATATAAATTTGCGGTGCAGAGTAGTTTTTTTATATAAATGTTAGGAAAATAAAATATAGGAATCATCATATATTGAGTTACTTGTTGTAAAGACAATTTAACAAGGAAAATTTTGCAATTTTCAGGACTGTCCCATAAAGGCAGGTAAAGTCAGCTATTAAATGTTAACCATCTCACATTCAGATGCACTTTTTCCACTTCTGCACTGATTTAGTTAGTCAGAAATAGTGCTTAATTAAGAATCTTTTTCTTCTTTTTTTTTTTTGGTTTTTGGTGGGGTCCCAATTGTCATTTGCTTCTACATTTAAGAATTCATTGTCTTGAATGAAATTGTAAATAAGCTCATCAATCTTTAAAATATTATAAAGGAATGTATTGATGGTACATGTATTTATAGCTACTAATCTAGAATATCTCTGTAGAAGTAGAAAAGTGAAAGTCTTTGTGATAATTGTGACTGTTTATGAGTATTGTACAAAAGTATTTATAGTTCTCTCGTTCTTTTGTATTTCTGTTTTCTATGTATTTATAATGGAGAGGATGAGAGTGGATGAAAGTCACTGAAAATGTACCATTATTATAATTAATTGTCTTAACAATAATGACAAGCAATTTTGAAAGTATTAAAGTAGATCTCTAAATGATCAGTCAAGAGGACTCGTGTCATATTGGTGATATAATGGGAGTAATTGAGATAGGAATAAATTTATTTTCTTTGGGAACACTACGGAATACAATAAATAATCAGGGAATATTTGAACTTGATTAAACGTATCTGTTTTTAAAGAAAATTGTTGGCTTCAAACTTCCACAAAAATTAAAGTGACTCAAAAGTAGGCTTTCCTGTGCGTTTTTATTTTCAAGGAACATAGCAGTATGATTATTGTGATATAGTCCATTGTTAGCACATTGTACATTATTACACTACATGTTCGTTCATACAGGCATCAAATTCAGTATTAAATCATATATTTTTTCGAAGTATTTTTCATTCTTTTATTACGATTGTCACTTTGCCATCGCAATGAAATTTTGCATAGTCTACAAAATTGTTGAAGATTTTGTGCTCTGTAGTGTTCAGAAAAATGCGCACATTATTTTCTTTACTCCTCTTTAAAAGCCAAGGTCCCCTGCCATAAAATGTGCCTGGAATTTTTAAAGACCGAAGTGCTGCAGTTGATTGTATTGGATGTGGATAAATCTATTTGTTTGGTCCTACATGTAAATCCCTAGTAATACTTAGACTACGTGTCAATTACTTACCGGTAATGATATTTGTTCCGTAAGTCGAGAGTTGAAATTAATATACTTGTTCATCAAAGTCTTGAGAAATGAATTTGCTTTTCACCCAAGTGATAATTTCAGGGCTTCCTTATAAAAAGGTGAGATTCATCCAAATCCGTGGCAACTGGTATTGCAGTTGACCATCTCTCATGTACATTGATTGATGTCAGTTTCAAATTGGGTTGCAATCAGTTCAGTTGCAATCAGTATGAATGAACGGCAACTCTTTTTAAGACAACGTCCCATGTTTATATCAAAGGCAGTTTTGCAATGTTGTTTATGATCTTGTTCATTATACTCATATCTTTCTTTAAAAGAAGAATTTTACTCAGTTTATTTGTGATATTTGAGGACTTTCTCTCAGTTTTGCATTTACTGTTATGTTGTAATGTCTTAATACTGCTTTAGCCAGTGACTTCTGTTTACAAGATATTTTCATGATGTAAAGGGCAATTTTTTTATTTTTTTATTTTTTTTTTTTTGGGGGGGAGGGGGTGGGGCGCACTTGTAACCTGGCTAGATAATATGTGACAGGTGCACTATAAATTTTGTCATTTAAATACTTTCATGCAATTTATGAATCCTTCTTCATGAAATCCCATCTTAGTTGAGCATGTTCAACTAAAGATACATGAACCAGGATTGTTATAAGAGTCGAGAACTAAGATCATTACACGGGTTAAAATGTTTTCTTGAACAACTTTAGAGTGGCTCTGGAAAATATCTAAAAAAACTAATTATGATATGAAGACAACTATTTTACCATTCATGAACAAATTTGCTGAACTATTTATTATTTCAATAACCCGAGTAAGAAAATTATTTACCCGGTAAGCGGATTCTAACCTAACCATGCACTTCCTGTATACCGGTAATCAAAATCTAAAATTTGGAAGGAATTTTTGATACAATGAATCAGAATGTACTGTAACTGTAAGTGAATGTAATTTTCTGTTTATCGTCATGTCGTAAGAAGTAGTACTTCTAGACAAAATTGACAATGAAGAGTAAAAACCTGCAACTGATTTGTGCTTTGATAATAATTTGTTCATTTTATTTCACTTAATCTTTCCATTTGCTTGTTTTCTCATTTTGTTACTCTTTGCGAATAACCTGTTTAACAGACAGAAGTGACTGTTCATTCAAGCAAATAACAATTTGTTTCTTTTCGATATGTTTCAGCTATTGATTGCTTAAACGATTCTGCATTGCATGTTTATTCAGGTTTGTTAATTTGTAAAATTCATGTTGCTTGTAATTTAGTGACAAAAAAAATCATTATGCAGCTTACAGTTGAAAAAGAATACAAGTGAAAACAAAATTAATGTATGTTGTTTGTTTTGTTTCTAGTTCTAAGATGTATATCTAAGTTTTTGCTCTCTTTCTGCCTTAAACTCTCTCTCTCTCTCTCTCTCTTCTCCTTCTTCTTTTTGGGGTAAGTCTGCCTCCTTCACAATTGAAGATTCTTGCAGACTGATGAGTATTAATACGGTGCAAGTAAATCTCTTCTCTAATGTGAATTGCTCCATGTGTTCACTTACTACTTTATAACCAAACACACAATACATGCTAGAAATAACAAAAAGAACGATAAGGTCAATGTTTCATTTTATATTTGAAGTTCATTTATACAATTTAATAATCATTATCTGTCCATGCTCACGCCCACACACACTTGATCGATGTGACCATTTTGAATCAAAATTAACTCCCAAGCTCGTTCAGATACGATGCAGTAAATGTGCTGTGAACAGCTGCCGCTCTTTTGTTAACATGTGAATGATTGGTAACTGCGCGCAACAAAGGTCTGTGATGTAAGATGCAAAAATGAGAAGCGTAACGTCAATAAAGCGCATCGTTTTTGCCGCATCGTATCTGAACAAGGCATGCCTTCTAGCCTCTTGAATCCATAAATCAGATTACAAACTTATTTAACATTTTTCACCTACTAACATCCAGGTGATGACCCCACAGTTCACATAATTATAGATACTACCTCCTCATTTGGCAAGATAAAGGTGTATCTCGGGATAATTTCGTCATTTTTTGTTGATTTTTCCGCCATCATGCATAGTCATCTTTAATAATTAAACTCGGCAATGAATTCAGAATACAGCAGAGTTGTGACCAAGTAAGCATTGGCAAGCTCAGAAATGCTACCATAAATGAAGAGTGAAATGAATCTATAAAGATATTGAGGACACTACAATATAACAATGTGCAGACATGTATCTCTTTGTCTTTATGGTATACTCTAACAATCCAAATAGAGAGTGTATACATGCTCTTGTACCTGCCAAATATCTCCATCCTGTTGTAAATGTAAATATGAAATTGATCAGACCATTTTGATACTTCATTTACTACTGATTATCTCATTCACATATATGCTTTATACACAAAACACTTGGCCCCTGCAGGCAATGGGTAAAATAACAGTTCTTTGAAATGTCCTTGGGCTAACAGGCATGTTATGTTCTATCTGAAGTAGTACTGATGATAGACCTGCTAACATTTCCTCATAACTTGTCAGTAAATATCTTCAATTAATACATTTGTGTAGATAGCATGGGCAGTGACTACAATGTAACTCACTTTCATTCAAATATACATGAGATAAATGCTGTTTTGACAGACAAATCTGCACTATAAACATCATAAAACAATATCAGGTGTTCACACAAATTTGATGAGATTTTGTAGTCCAAAAGAGATATGAATTGGTCACACTTTCAATGTAGAGCAAAACCTCTTTTTATAGCACACATAGTTTCGAAAGAATAGAAGCTCTATACAAAGCCAAATGAATGTCTGATGATGATATGATAACAGATAAATATTTGAATTTGTCTTTAACACAGATTATTAAACTTGAATGATTGAATCTAATCCCTCCATAAAATTTAAAAAAAACATGTATACCGGTGGTAATCATTTCCTCTGGGAAGCATACTTTAAAGCAATGGGTGTCATGAATAAAGAATATAAATCATATTGTGACATACGCTTGTAATTGTGATTCAATGTCGCAGTCTTTTTTGCCTTTTCAATTGTGGAAGACTTCATAAATGCATCAGCTCTCACAACATTACACATAAATTGGAACAGCACATTGCCAGCATCGAACCCAACTTGGAAATATCACAGACATTGTTCTTTGATAATCTACAGTATTAACGAAATTTCACTCTTTCATGTTTTATCCTGTATTACAGATTACAGTCCCATGATGTAAGTTTTAGAAAATATTTAACATTAAATTGCAATGGCCTCCAAATTTACCATACTATACTTGTGTGCCTATAAGAATAGTTGTGGTTAGGTCACAGCAGGATAATATCATGGAAACTAATCTCTTCCAAATGACCATAGATTAGTTACTTTGAAAACTACATTACCACAGTTTGAGCTGAGTCAATTTTTCTTTTCACATGAAAGAAAAAGAGCTTTGATCGTAAGGTTCGTTCAAATATGAAACTGCAGCTTAAAAAAAAAAAAATGACATAAGAGTAATACGCTTCATGTTTCTGTATTATGTTTTAACCAGGAAGACTTGAGTTTTGACTATACATCTCCCTGTTATACCGTACATATAGAATGTATGTTATAACATACAAATAGTGAGTACACGTACAGCACCTTAATCTCGATTGTGCAGCTATCTTTTTCTTCATCCCCATTTGCCGTAAATATACACGCAAACACACACAAAAAACAATGCAGTTTCCCACATCGTGTGTGAATACACAATACTATAAAACCATTGTGACAATAGTATTTAATGGGTATTGCACTGTGAGGTATATGTGGCTGATTCCCTGCAATGTGCCCTGTATATTGTGATACATATGATATTTATTCATATATTCCATGAATAAATGAAAAATCTCTGGTAGTAATACCAAACAGCACCATTATTCAATGGTCATATAAAGAGATACATTTTTGGTTGAAATATATATAAAAAAGACAATTGTCATGTGGGACACCTTGCACTGACTGGCCCATTTGTGCATCATACATTCTTTGATTAAATAATCAATTGTAAAATCATGTGGAATGCATGACAATTTGTATACTTGCAGGGAAAAATAACTTTGCTCCCAAATGTCCTAATTGATAAGAGCTTTTAAAAATATATAATTTGTGAATAATATCTAATTTGACTAACTACATGTTTATCTGAATCACAAGCCCTTGTTGTAGAAGACATAGGGAAGTGAGTCGCCATATTTGTCTTGTATAGCTTTCCTGGTGTCAGGTTCCAGCTTGGATACAGCGATGGTGCTGGAGAGATAAGTGTAAATCGAGAGACAGAGAGACAGAGAGAGAGACAGAGAGACAGAGAGAGACAGAGAGACAGAGAGATATACAAAGAAACAGACACAGAGAGACACAGAGAGACACAGAGAAAGCAAGGAAAGAAATAGAGTGTGTGAAGTAGCAGGGGAGTGGCAGAATGGGAAGAAATGGATAGTGCAGTACAGAAGTAGAATGTAAGGAGAGAGAGTAAAAGCAAGAGAAAGAAAGGCGAATAAAGTAAACATGAAAAGTATATTAAAGAAAAGGAATGTATGAAAGAGAGAGACAGAGAGAGAGAGAGTGAGGAAAGGGAGAGAGAGAGAGGGGGGGAGAGAGGGGGAGAGAGTGAGGGGGAGAGAGATAGTGAGGGAGATAGAGATAGTGAGGGAGGGAGAGAGAGAGAGAAAGAAAGAGATAAATAGAGTGTGAAGTAGCAGGGGAGTGACAGAAAGGGGTGAGATGGATTGTAAAGTATGTAGAGAAGTAGAATGTGAGGAGAGAGAGAAAAAGCATGAGAAAGAGAGTGAAAGATGATGGGGTAAGCATGAATAGTATAAGGAAAAGAAAGTATGAAAGAGAGAGACAGAGACAGAGTGAGAAAAGTATAAGAGTGAAAGAGAAAACAAATTTTGTGTTATGAATAATATCCTTTGATTCCCTTCTTTGGAAGTTTAACACTGAAGTATTAGTTCGACAGATTTATTACAGTCAAAGTTACAGTGTACCCAGTCATTCGTATAGCATGCAGAGCTGGTAAATGATAATCATTTTGAGGTTTCCTATATTCCATTTGAACACACTGCATTAAAGACAAATATTATTCTGAAATAACTCAAAATCTGACTTACCTCTTTTGAGGAAACAAGGCACATGCACATGGTGTCATGAAGACCAGACTGCAAGAAAGAAAAGTTGAATTGTTAAAAATAAAGGATCGTTCAAAATATGTGTTGTTAACAGCTTACCAAAGATTGAGTTGTTCTATCGTATCTATCTCCTAAGACCATCGCAGTTAGATTTTTTTAAATCAAGACTTTATTTTTTGTAACAGATTAGAAACTGTGGGTATGATTCACAGTTTTGGTTCAATTACTATAAATGTTACTTTTGGATTAAATAAAAAAATTGCTACAATTAGAAGCAAGATCAATGCATTGTGATAGATAACTTGACATGTTTCATTGGTTTTTCTTGCTGCTTAGAACCCTTATAAAACTACACACATAAAACCTTTTTATTTACTTTGGAATACATGGTTCAACAGTGAGGCGTTAATCATAACAATATCATTCTATTTTTACAGATATCTCAAAAGAGTAACAAATTCCTAAACACTTTCTCAAGATGCCAGGTCTGCGCTATGCAGTCTTGAAAATATTGTAGCAAAATATGTAGTAAAAGACCATTAAAAAAAGGAGACAAAATAAATTCATACACTCTACAAGTATACAAGATACTTCACTAAAGACAATCAAAATGCGTAGAACTTTCCTGAGGCATCTTTTGGTATTATTATTTAAAATTTTGCAATGGTTAAGGAAAGGCAAGGAAGAGAAAATGACTTACAAGCATCCTACACCTAAGACCTGGAACGGAGCATGCAATACAGGTACTCGGTTGAACCATGGATATTTTATCAAGTGTTCCATAATAACTGGTAGTACACCTAAAGGTAGGAGAGAAGATACATTACATGTTGGTTTGTAAACCTGATCATATATTGTGTTTCAAGGCATGAATTAACATCTAGGCATAAAGATGATCTGAAAGAGCAGGCTAGTAGATAGTCGTTATTAATTTTGCGGCAAATACAACTCCAACATTTGCCAAACAAATTATCTTGAATAACATTAAACAGTATCCAAAATCAAGAATTTCTTGAGATAGCATACAACAGAAGCAATATCTAACAGGCATGAACCAAAAATCAACTTACAAAATATCTCAATTCAGGTAAATTCTATAGTCGATGTAGACATTTCAGTAAACATACATGGTCCTCTGTTTACCAAGGCAGGACCGGTGATACCAGAAGGGATGGGGGGATTTCCTTGGGAGTTTTTCATAGCGATCATTGCCCCCCTTGTTTGTTAGCAATTCACAATTAAATTTGCAAATACTATTAACCTGATACCAAGATAGGAAAGATGTAAGATAAATGAACAAGAGAAAATATAATATTCTTACACATGCCAGGTGCTGCCATGAAAATTCTAGAGAAGACTACCTGAGAAATGCCTTTCACCGCTGCTTTCTGTGGAGATTAAAACATATATTATATCAAACGTTTTATTTAGAGTATGGCTAAACACTTTACACAGCAAATGGATAAAGTAAAAACATACATATCGAGGGATCAGTGACACAAAGACGTAACTCCATTTTGGCCATTTTGAGAAAAAGTGGTTTATATGTCACTATGCACTTGGGCCTTAAGGATTTACATGTAAGTCTATTTTTCACTAACCATTGACTTCAATTGGGGTGTTGGGTGGAGTCAAGTCCTAGTGTTTACTGGAAAGCCCACATTTTTCTGAACATATTTATATTTAATACCGGTACTCATTTTGGCAAAATATGGAGTTATGTCTTTGTGTCACTGAACCCTCGATAAACAATCAAACCAAATCGAATCTTATCTAATAGGTTGAGGATAACAAGAAACACTTTAAAAGCCAAGTGGCCATTGCAGACATAAAGCCTTCTTCAATATAGCTTCCAGTGAAAATTTGTGACATGCTGCTTTCAAACCACTAATTCACTTCAAATCAGTTGACACATTAGCACAAAATTCATTTTTTTAAATCTACCCCCAAGATTTATTCATTTTGGCATTAAAGGTAATACAAAGTTTGGTACAGGGTCATGAGTTTGGTTCAAATGAACATACTGGAAGCACATGCGATCCTACAATATTCAGTGATCGTTGACGCGGTTGAAATCAAGTCTTAAGTGATGAAATTGTGAACAATGAACTCTTTATGTTGTATAGCTCCCTCTCAAGATTGATATTATTTTAGCTTCAAAACAATGTTTCTTGACTTAAATCAACCGATTTTCTATCCCTGTTTGGAAATTATATATCAGAACTGCATATTCAGAGAATTTCATGGTCGCAGCTACCATTTTAAGGCCATGGGCTCTATTTGAATTTTATTTGGAGCACCGAAAAATTTGTAATTCTAATTTCTTGAAATCGTGAGCGTTTTAGAGCCCAATTTGTTCAAAGTTGCTTATTTTTACACTAGGTTTCACAATGGTAATGCAAATTTTAAATTTCATTGTCCAATCCTGTTGAAATATTACCAAAACTTTGTGTTACCTTTAATTTGACAAGGGGATCAACAAGAATACATGAAAGTTGATGCATTAGTTCTGGCTTTAGGACAAAGTTCAGACTTACCCTTGATTTTCCGACCTCGTTGCCCTGGTCGTCGTAGATCACGATACCGTTGATGAGCTCCTGTTGTCTCATCATGGGAATGTTCACACAGTTAGCTGCAGCTACAGCAGCAAACGGGACATACCTGGCTATCAGAGGAGGTGCAGTCTGAAAGGCACAGAAAAAATAAATCATACAAAGACTATCAATACTTGTGGTAATGCCCAAACAACTATTTTTCAGATTTCTTTGAAATAGTAGCACAATACTCAAATTTTAAAAGCCCCACTGCACTACTTATAGCTACTTTCTCCCTCTATATAGCAAACAATGTCTAATCAGTGCCTAATCGGTTTTTCTTATGTTAATTGAGAGCTGATTTGATGAGATAACCAACTGTCAGTGACCTTGTGGGGAGGTCTAATCCCCCTGGCCAAACTAGTACAGAGGGGCTTTAAGCTGCTTTGAGGCTTTCTCACTATAACCCACTTCGAAGATACTGTACGTGCATGGGCAGATAAAGGTAATTTTAACAAAACTGTGAAACACATCGATACCGCGAACCATATGAAACGACAGTCCAACGTTATCACAGAACCATGACACCTTTACTTTTCTACATGTTCATGAAAGTTTATTATCATAATAAAAATTTATGCACCAACAGTACATTCTATGATAGTATAAAGTACTCTTGTCAAGAGGGTAAACAAAACATATTCATGAACAAGGTACTTTCATCACTTCGGCAGTGATTATTATAAACAGCACAAAGTGGAACTTTTACACATCTTAAGATCTGTGGATATTCAGGAGTCACATGAACTTGTGCTATCTCCGAAAAGGTCTATTTTACTGAAATAATAAACAAATAATAGGTGGAAAATACATCCAGGCCAGGGCGTGAATTCCCTTTATGCGACCTGTGTTTGACACATATGGACAGGTGTCCATGCACGGGTATTTACCAACATCAATGAGATCACATTATGACTGAAATGTTGTAGATATGTCAAACAAATATTTTACTACAGGTAAACTCGGTTGACAGTTCACAGGCAAGAGGTTACCATGTTTGCTATACAATCACAGCTACGCACCGTGATAAAAAGAGTTCTACTGATTATGCATGACTCCATTTTTCTACATGTATACATATTTCATGATACTTTGCAATTTTCAGAGTATGCACTATTAAAGGAACACTTTAAAAGGACTATGTCCCATTTGCAGGCCCAAAAAATGAAAAGGTTAAATTCAAACAGCATTTGAAACATAATACTAATTTAGAACTTC
>BEXV01003327.1:0-10240 GCA_003118195.1 Hemicentrotus pulcherrimus | reverse complement strand
GGGGGGGGGGGGGAGGGAGGGTTAATATCCTAGGGGTTATATTGAAGGGCGAATTGTCCTCGGGGGTGCCGGGTGATCTTTGTAGGTACTTTTTCAGGGGGTTATTGTCCTTGAGGTACTTTTCCGGGGGGTATTTTTCTCGGTGTCTGTCCAGGTGGTAATTGTCCTGATACGAAGACGAAATCCACGATTCAAATTTATCTTTTAAATTTACATGTATATTTATATGGTACTTTTTAGAGGTAGTATAAAATGTATGCCATATTTCGATAATAGCATCGAGATTAGAAATGATTCTCGACTTTTTTCCCATCATTTTTAAATTTTGAAGCAAATAATTAAAAAAATCACACATTAAAAAAGAATAACATTTTTCAACACAAATTTTATTCAAAAAAGTTTGTCTTACAACTGTGAGGTCTTGAATGAAAATATTTAAAGAGAACAGGGTATCTTTTTAATAAATTGTTATGGTTCCTACGGATATTTGAACATAATCCAGCACAATATCAATATAACCCATGAGATCTCACTGGCGTGAAGGCTAATACAAGCTGTTCGTAGTCATGATGACAACCTAGTAAGATTTTCAATTTATTTACCTACACTAAATCGAAATTTACTAACAGATGCTCTTCACTTGTTCAAAAATAGCAATTGAAATAATTATATGCCCTCTTTGTGCTGTTTTTTTTTTTATTGTCGTTTTATATTCATGATTTATTGGAAATCTACGCATGTTAAATTTTAAACCTGATTGCTAATACTTTATACGTGTGTATTTATTAATTAAAGCATGTTAAGTATCCCTAGAAAAGTTGTGAATGATCTCATGGTTAAGCAACTACATCCACAAACAAGCGAGATAGTAAGTACCCTAACTCACGTGAGAAATGCACGTTAGTTACAAAGAGACATAATGTACACAAGAAAACTTAATACTCCTCTCATCTTGTTTTTCCCGATGTATTGAAAGCCTTAACTTCACCAGACGATACATTGTAACAAAGACCACAATTTATATTCATTTTTATGTGAACGAAAAAACACTGATATCTATAACGTTAATGCTGATCATTAGATATTTGATAATTGTAATCAATATTTCAATTATTATTTCACATTTAGTTCCATAACATAAAGGCTGCTTTTCGAGAGTACACTAAACTAAACTTATTATAGAAATACTGAATAAAAATGTATAGGTATTCTGTAGCAGTATCCATACAATAAATTAAGCGTGTTTCATCGAGATAAGAGCATGAGAATGAAATGCAACTGCGTCTTAAATTAGTTTCCATTTCCAATACATTTCGCAATAACAAGACACTACTGTAGGTAGTCACTATAGGTCGGTTTATCTTCAGGAGAAAAAGGATATAAAATCATATCATAAGTCCTAAACGCAATAAGGGTCATAACCTAATATTTAAGTAAATATCAAAGTCTCGATGATACATGTGGAGATGATGAAATTGAATCTAGCCAGTCCAAACGGTAAGTTTCTGTGATGTTCAGTTGACTCCGGAACCAATTGATCGTCTTCCGCCAAGCCTTGTTTAGCCCGTAGCCATGGAGCCGTGGCTCCCCTCCGTTTACGCCACAAACAGCTAGACGAAGAATTAGGGAAGGGGTGATAAAGGGATCATTGTATGTTAATATAGTCCTGAAAGTGAAAGGTTTCACGGCGAAGAGAGCGAGTGAGAAAATAAAAGAGAGGGAACAGTGAAAACGCGGTAAAAGGAAGTAATGATGATAACAAGAAACATGGGAAAGACAGAGAAATTATGTTTATACATACATAATAAAGAGAAGTCGTGATGACGGAGAAAAAAAAAAGGAGAAAAGATGTGGGCATCAGGAACACAAATCAAAAGGTAATCAGTATATAAATTATCAGGCAATCATATCCACAAGAAACTAATGAAATATGTTACATTTGTGAGTCCCATCACACATATGAAACATCTGAAATATATAACTCGGCCATTCTTAATTTGTCCTAAAACTATAAGTGACAGCATCTTCTATCCTCTGGAAAAAGGGCTGTGTAATCGAGTTGATATTATAATGATTTTATTCACATACAGTTTTTCAAATCTCGCATCAATTTTCGTTGATAATTCACGACTCTCTTGTTTTTCCTCACTCACACCATCATACACAATTTATTCCTCACTCTATGTTATGTGCATGCATTCGAAAACGTGAAGAGCCGGTCTACTTATTACTTTCGCTAGTTTTTAGTTCCATCAATCACATTTGCGCTCGGGAGGTGATGACTTACGATAAGGAAGAGTTGGATCCATGTTGTTTTTTCGACATAGTGGTAGATATGGAGCATCAATGTAATGACCAGCGCCCTCAAGATGAATTGCTTCTAAGAGATTACCTTTGCCAACGCTCTCTATCCTCTCCTTCATCTGTGATTAAAATATACAAAGATACTCGTAAAGAAATCAATACACAGGTTTTAGATTACATGACCGTCGATTAAGGTAGTGAGGTAATCCTTCCCCCGCTCCTTAGTAACCTAGGCCCCATTGCCATTACGTTCAGTTTGTTGTAATTTTCTGCTTCGTGCGCAAACCTCTTTATCTTATCTCTTTTATAAAACATCAAGATCAAAATATTCATCAAATTGAGTAGCCTTCTTTTATTTGGGTTACAAAATGTCAGCCTATTTTTTTTTTTATACCCTCTTATCATTATTATTATTAATGTTAGTGTTATCGTTTAAATTGTTATTAATAATGATAAATAATCTTCGGGAGACTAAAGGAATCTAAAGATAAAATGTTGACATCATCCTTGTCATCATAAGCATCGAAAGTTATTTTCATTATTAAAAGTACATGTATATGTCAACTTGCCTAAAAATCAAATACTTACAGCGGTCATTCGTTTGTATGACGGTATGTGCTGGTCGTCTCCACTCGTTATGAAAAGCATTGGGCAGGATATATCTTCAACCTTCCATGCAAGAAATATAATCGAGAGAATGTATTTTTAATGAGGCAAGCTTAAAATCTCTAACAGTTTGCAAACGTTGTACTCTGTTGTTAAAATATAGGGTAAATCATCCAATCACAGAAGAGTAAAACTTTGGATGATGGTCACCGAAAGGCAGCTCCGTGCAGTGTCTTCCGTAAGATAATAAATGTTTCATTTTTCTATTTCGTTTAAATAACGAAATTTCTTGATATGACCGTTGATTAACAATACTTATTTTATATACCATCACCTTTAATCAACGGTCACACCTGAAGATTGTCCTTGTTTAAAAGAAAAACATATATATCATTTAAATACTGTACGGGAAAATGCTCGGAAAGGCACCGATGATGTTCATACTCCTTACCGGTATTATGAAATCGCCTTGCAGATTATCAAAAGCGTTGAAATCGCTCAGTTGCCATATATATCCACCATCTGTATCCTCGACTACTTCCTGGTGAACGGCATTACTGTATATAGGCGGAAATACAGGAGATGGGGTAAACCATTATAAAGAACTACAAGAACATCATACAACGGATGGAAGGAATAATCGTAGATCGTTTTGTACGAGGAAAGTGTTCGTCACTGTTATGTCTGGTTAAGGTTTGTATATATGCCCGTGACCTGTTCACTATTGTTCTCTCAAGTTTTTGGAGGGTATAAGAAGTCACATCATCACATTGTTTTTGTTATACCCTTAAAGTATACACACTAATCTGGTAACTTAAAGGTAAGGATATCATTGTGGTAACTGAACGGTAAACGATCTATCAACTTTCGTAACTTTCGTGCTAAGAAACTTTATCAATGTTTCGCCTGATAAGTTACGGATTGGTATCTGTCGTCTCTATTTGTGTTTTTTTTTTACTGACAGGAACATAGAGCGATCTGCTTGGTCTAAAAACTTACTTGTAAGGTTCTATCGTTGTTCCGTCCGGTAACCTGAGACCTATCTCGTAACCGAGGAAGTCCACACACCCTGTAGCCGCTACACATCGGATAGGGACCATATCTTTTAGCCTTGCAGCAGCTTGCAGTGCCATGACACTTCCTAGGCACGAAGAGACAATTCCAACTCGACTGCTATCAAGACGAGGATGGTTTGCGATAAACTCGAAGATATCCTGGGAGAAATTATTAAAATGTTGCTTATTTATACTGTAACACTGTAGCAATTCTACCAGGAATTGCGAATTGAGACATACTTTGTGACAGTTATGGTGTAGCGTTGAGCAAGCCACTGAGGGAGAATGGTGGGGCACTGATGTCATCCATCGAATAGGGTGAGGGTGTGGAAGAGGGTGAAATCATTAAAAAAAAAATACATTGCCTCTCCTCTCCCTTCCTTTCTTTCGTTCTCCTCTCTTTCACGCCATACGATTGTGAGATACAAACATTGCCCCCTGGAGCTACGCAATACGCTTTTACTGTTTGAAATGGGAAAAACTTGGGTTCATACAGTCATAGTCATTTCTGCTTTATTTTACTCTTTCCATATTTATCATCTACAAAAATCTTTATGAAAATATAAACAATTCTCATGGCATGATATTGGATCAGCTTTTTTCCTTCTTATTACAGGCAACTGCAAGCTAGTCCGGAAGCAAAATAGAAACATTAAAGAATAATACAAAACATACAAACACATATATTTTTATTGAACTATATTTGAGGCTTTTCAATATTAAATATACAATTTATACTATCTTTGCGGTCAATAATGTCATTCGAATCCGATTCTAATTGTTTTGCACTTTCGTCAACACTATATTCAGTTATTATTATAGAATAGAAACCTATATAAGCCGAATTTAGCTTTGTACTTTCCCTATAGTTGTGCGATGATGACATTATCCGGAGCAGAATCGAAAGTATCATGACTATTAAGGTAGGCAGGCTTGATGTGTCAAGTATCATAAGCTTGCTATATCTTACTGATATATCAAGTGGCAAACTTATTTAAGAGATGAAAATAAAAATGACTTATTGATCCACTATTTCGATTCGTTCAATGCTCTTCATTTCAGAATATAAATTAATAGTTGAACACAAAATGAAAGTAGCGACACGCTTCAAGTGCTGTCTATTAATCATGAAGTCAACTCTCTTCTTTGTTTTTTTGATTGAATAATCATTGATTACTAAATCTAATTATGCATTAACAAATTTACCCTTAAGTTTTCATCATTTGCAAAAACCTATTTTTATATTAAGCTTTAGTCTTCATTTCATTATGATCCCATTTTATGCTGAAAGCCGTTTTGAACCAGCAGACAACTAAAAATGTACCAAATATGTCATGACATATTTTGGTAGGAATTAAATGTGGACTATGCATACAATTAACAAATTGGAAACAAAGAGGATAATATCCTCCGAATTGATGTGTAAGTAGACTTTAAGGCCAACTCATCGGCGGATCTAGGCAACACCGGGGCAAGTGCCTCTCTCCCCCCCCCCCAAAAAAAGAGTTGTAAATTAGAAGAAACAAAACAATTACCGTTTCCCACTGTTGCCGAACATAGACACTTCCGACATGTGCCCCCCCCCCCCCACTCTGCCAATGCAAATAATTTTGGAACCCCCCCCCCCCTACTTCAACTGATCCGAGTTTGGTCCCAGTGGAGTCATTATTTTGAATGATAAAATGTGAGTAGAAAGTGAATGTGATAACAAACATAGTAAGTAGAAGGTATAGGTGACGGAATGAAGAAGATGAAGTAAAGGAGAAAATACCGACATGGAGGAGAATAAGAAGACTGTGAGTTAATCACGTACCAGGAATATCTTCAGATCAAAGTATCTGCTTTTTTCATTCAAGACTCTCCTACCACCCATCATCTTACGGAAGTAATCGATGGAGAAGACAGCAAAGCCATGAGATGCCAGCAAGGAGGGTCTGTCTTCTACCAAGAAAGAAACACCACCCCTTATATCAAGAAGCACCGGCATCGGATCGGAGGAACCTTTGATTGTGAATAAAGTGGGAACATCAGTTTTCGAGTCAGTTAAGTTTGCTAACATGGCACTGGGACATTTAAACTTTTCTTTCAGATGATTTTTTATGTTGTTGTATGTTGTTGTATGCCCGTTTACCAAGGTTCATTACAGGGAATGCAAAAACGAGTGGCTCCTACAGGCAGGTGTCGTTTCTAATTCTAGACAAGTTTTACAACACTTTGAAGGGAATTATTATATGAAAACTAGATACGCAACATATTTGCCCCTTTATCTCTCTCTCTTTCATCTTTACATTGTTTTAAACCCTATTATACAAGCTTTTAGGGGGTTGGGTTCCTCTCTATTTAATTACCCTTTGTAGTGTTTTTATCTTCAAGTACAAGATTATTCGAGTGTTTACCCAATTCGTGCTAGCTTCGATCTAGTCTATAGCTATCATGAGTCATGGCGCTTTAATGTCTATCATTTTCAATCCAAGTAATGAGTTGAGAATATCTCGAGGGAGCTGCAGACTAGTAAATCTGTCTCAGAGTCAACTTGGAATTTACTATATATACATCAATATAGATTCACAATTTTGTTGGGTACATACCCTTCTTTTTCGGAATGTACAAGCACCCATCTGCGATGCCGTGTTGTACCAGATGCCGTTCCACATAGCTGGCTAGATACCACCTCTCAACCGAAGTGGAATGCATCACTACGTTCTCTACATCATCTACCAGCTGGAAGGTGTAGATGAAAGGCTTCTGGATGTTGCGCTTGACCAGACGAGGTCTCTTGTGAGCGATCTCCGGTGCAGGATCTAAGCCCCATAACAATCCCATGGGTTCGATACCCTGGTAACTACCACCGAGTGATGGTGACTTTTCAACTGAAGAAGCGAAAATTGGTTGAAAATAAGCAAGATGAACAATGAAGAGAGAAAAAAAGACTTAGACAACATATCAAAGGGACTCCAGAGAAGAGATAGGAAAAAGATTATGAGGGGAATCCAGGTGGAGGGATAATTAAAAAAAGATCCACAACATACCAAGAATGGATAAGGAAGAGCAGTAGATAATAAGGTGAATAGAATAGAACATGAACCTATTAATTTTTCATACATTTCACCCATTAATTTTCCTGAAACATTTTAGAGTTAACATGTCTATTTTTGTCCAACCAGATACTTACTTTAGATGGTTATCAAGGGAGTAATCTTGTAGACAAACACAAACCCCCGAAAAAAAAACACAGTTGAGAGTTGTCTCGCAGAAAATTGATCCACTGGCTACGTAAATTTAATCTAGTTTGAAATTCCAAGATAATATAGAAATAAATACAGTAGTGAGGGCATTAGTAAAAAATTACCCACACCAGGTACCTTGGGAACAGTCTAACACGCCCGAGGCGAAAGCCGAGGGTGTTTGGACTGTTTCGAAAAAAACGAGTGTGGGTAACTTTACTAATGCCCGAACAAAATGATGTCCATTATTTGTTTTTTAAGATGACGTTTTATTTGTTTCATAAAATGATGTTTTATAACATGATTTTACTAATTATGACCGGCCATTGGTAAAAATCACGTATTAGGCAAAATAAATGCCTGGTCACGTATACGCTCTCAACCAATAATATTTGATTAGGATCCGCTTCATCGTCTTATGTCATAGTCACCTTCCACGACTCCTCTGTCGTCCGCCTCGTACTGAGCATGGGATTCGAACCGATATTTTCCCGATTCTGTAAAGACGTGAGCCCTGAGGGTGACACGCTGATACGGTCTTAGACCAGTTGCCTTGATGTGAAGATCCTCGTCGTTCAGACTATACTTCGGTAGGACCTGGACATTTGGGACTGGATTTCTCACATCTAGATCCATGATTATTCACGATTTGTAGACTTGGATCGATTACCGCCTTATGATGGACGTCGACTAGACGAATTCAATAAAGATAAACGAGAAGAATTGTGTTGTTCATAATTATCTTCGTTATCTACGGATCACATAGATCGCTTACTATACGGAATGAAGAGCATTAATACCGCCGAAATTCAACATTGGTCCGATAAATTATAGGCATACAGTATACAATGATATAAAGACATGTTTATTTATGTGTTAAGTAACAATTTGGTGCGAGCTATTGTTCGGTGTGCACTCTGGCCTATCTTGCAATGGCTTGAGTGCATGGCCTGTGTGCTTGGGTTCGGTAGCAGGAGTATTATTTGTCTGCGGTACGATTGTATAGCAAGCAGATAAATGTTGTTTGTAGCGTTAATGACTGCATATTTATGTTGGATTCTGCCACGCAGACCAATGCGTGGCATGAATTAGTGTGTAATTGAATCATTCTATAGCTTGAACTTTCAACGAGACAACTTTTATTTACAATAAAAGTGCGTTGTGTCATGTAGTGTTACATGACTGTGTTTGTATAAGGTTTTCCAGAGTTTTTATGCTCGTTGAGTTTTATCTCTGGTTTTTTATCCTGGACCATGATAGGTCCGGTTTCCAGTGAAGGAAACGAGAAGAAATGTTTGTTAAACATTCATACTGAATAAACGGCCGGCTCTCAGTAGTCGTTGACAGGGTATTCTAGTCGTTGACAGGCTATTCCACAATAATTGAAGTGTATTATTTTGTTATTTGTGTGTATTGGATCTGCTTCAGAGTGCCATTAATTTCCCTTACAAAAATGTACCATTGTAACCTTGGTACTTTTGTCCAAATTACCATCCACCATGGTAACCATGGTTATCATGGTACCAAAACAATAAAATACATTGGGTCCAATGTATTTTGTATGTATGTACGATATCTAATGATTTTTGTGATGGGGCAATTATTGCAAGAGTCTATATTAAAAAATGGTTTAGTAGGTGGCCAGATGTCAAACAATATTGATTATTGATTATCAGTTGATTATAGTCGCTACTGAATAATCAACGCATATGGCATTCAACTGGTTTTCAGTACCAGTTGATTCCAGTTGATTCCACTATATGGCCAGTTCACTTAACTGGAATCAACTGGTACCCAGTTGTTTAATTGCACGCTTGATGAGGTCTCACCGTCTCAGAGCATAAAATATATACACACGATGAAGAAGTAATATATCACCAAGAACGCGATGGTAAAATGTCCAGAAAATAATCCTAATGTAATTCCCAGTTGTTTAATTGCACGCTTGATGAGGTCTCACCGTCTCAGAGCATAAAATATATACACACGATGAAGAAGTAATATATCACCAAGAACGCGATGGTAAAATGTCCAGAAAATAATCCTAATGTAATTCTATAGCCTTGTCCATAACCCATTTAATCAAATGTACGATGTACAGATTAGGTCACAAGATGAGGGTGACACAAGATTTAGGGTGGAGCTTAGCAGGTCTGAGAATTTATTTGTATTGTTTTTAAACATGTATGAAATATATATTTAGATGTTTTAGCAACAACATAATGAGATGTGTGCGGCCCTGTACATCAACATAAATGAAATTATATTTGGATGTTGCCCCACCTTTGATTTATGAGATTTATTACGTGAGGAGTGAGGACAATCATCAATAATCGTGATACACAAAACTCACCACACAAGATGAAGATGCTGTCCGCAATTCGTCCGTACGCGTCTCGATAATTCATTCGAGTGCTATCAATGAATTCCTGTTGTATTTTCGTAGAAGAACTGTTTCATGCAATGTACTTGGAAAGACAAATGCTCTACCGTCGTGTGTATACCGGCGATATCCATGATATATGACATTGGACTTTGTACCCGTATGACTTAATCAATCATGGTCATTTTAATTATGTGTTAATTATGTTGCATGGGGCGAATAGCGCCGCTAGCTTATCAGTGGAGGGCAACAACAAAAGGGGAAATTTCCCCCTTCTGACATTATTTCCGACGAAGAAAAAGAAATAGTGTGAACATCTTTTTAGTAAGGAGAGCATCTGTTAGGCAGTCATTGTGATTTTGTTCTAGAAATGGCACAACATACACAATATCATATAAAGTGTTCTGCAAGGTCGACGCGTGCAACTTCTCTCTCGACGTCTATACTCTCGTTTCAACATCATGTTTAACCATTGTAATTCACTTGATTGTTTAAAAATATATATTTTTTTATACGCTAGAGACCTCATAATGAAATATGCCCTGACCCTAAATACAATTACAACTGTTTTTAGTAGATCCATTATTCAATTTGATCTGCCAAACACAATATTTATAGGGACGTCACATGACCTTAAAGATAACGGAGAGGGAGTGATGATGGTACGA
>BEXV01003326.1:11753-30476 GCA_003118195.1 Hemicentrotus pulcherrimus | reverse complement strand
GGGGGGGGGCCGGGGGTTGCTTCCAGTGTTCGCTATTTATATTAGTTCTTTAAGGTGTGTACGTCATTTTCCATAAGTGACTCAGTACGACTCTATGATTGGTCGATCCCAGTTTGAAGACACTCCCACTTGCTCATTTATATTCGTAAACGTCGATGGCACTAATTACACAGCACGAGACCCACATGGCTAATATCTGTAAAAGAAAAAAAAGGAGAAAAGGCTGTTATAAGCCTTGCAATTTGTCTTCATTGAGGATTTTTTAAATTAAATTTGATGTCATCATGCCGACAGCGTGTTGTAATGTCGTAGGGTCCGATTGACATATTAATATGTATCTCTAACCTAACAGAGTCATTATGACATTGACAGGCATTAAGGCTAAAACAAGCTTTTAAACAATAAACAATTTTTGTCAATTAGGAATTAGTCTTGTAAATGATCAAAAAGAGGAAGAACAAAAAGACAACTCAAAGCCCTTTTTTCAATAACAAATAACAAAGATCAGTGACAAATCTGCTGATAACCAATCAGAACCAAGCTTTTCACTACTTTCTAATAAGAACCGTCATTTGTCACCGATGATATGTTTTGTGAAATGGGACCTAGTTCTTCAATTAATAATCTTTATAGTAAAATATGAGTTTTATCAAATTGATGTCATTATGTTGCCAAAATTTGTGAGATAAAGTTAAACTACGTGCTTATCTGATTCTCTTATATAATTTGTGCTAATACGGATCATTAGTGTCACTAAAATAATAATGAGATTGAGTGGAAACATTACAGAATATCATGAATAACATATAACTGATACAATACGGAGAAAGAGAAATCAACACCAGACCTTTTATTTAAAAGAATAAATAACGAGAGATGATCAAATATTTCACATAAATAAATCATTCCCATAACCGTTTTTTTTAGCAAAAGCAATCGCCTTGATCTTACAATAAGCTCACTGCTTACTCAGTTAATTATCATGAAGTTCATTGCGATATGAACATGCAGCAAAACATATGATAAACGACTGGCAGATGAAGAACAAAAATGTATTGCGCAAACTCGAATACAAGGTGAAAATATATGTGCATGTACGCGTGCAGACTTATATTAGTCGACAATTATTATCCACAACACAATCGCGATAATTCGAAAGACCAACTCAGGGGCCCAGCTATTAAAATGCTCAGATACATCATGTTTCGATTACGTAATGCGTATTTGTTATGTTCTCTCATGTCACAAAGTGATGGGCAGGCCTGTATTGATTAATTGCCTTATTTTAAAGTTGACTTTTCTTAAAGTGTTTCATGTAAAAAAAAATTTATTTATATATAATACACAATCGCAACTATTTTCTAAAATATGTTTAATTCCACAAGGAGCTAAATCTACTTTTTTTGAATATCGAGTTATTGATATCAGAACATTGTTCACTTATTAGTACCCGTCTTTCAACAAAATTATTTACCTAAATTTTGGGAGCAATTATGACACAAATGTACCTTCCAATATCACTTTAGACGCCTGCATGTACACAAACTGTTTACAAAAAAAAAATCATCTGAAGTTACAAAAATGAATGAAGCTCCTTTTGGAATTACATTTTTCAAATCAACATAAGACAAATCCAATAGCCTTATGCGTCTCCTTTTGAAATTTGTGAACATGACAATAACATAATACATAATCCAAACATGATTTCTATGGCACATACAATAGGGTAATGAAATTGCGTGTGAGTTGATTTATCGACTGTAGTTGGTGTCGTGCTCCACGTAAAGCGTGTAGTGAATATGAAGAGAAAGAGAACGTAGGGAAGGGATAATACCCAACATGCCTCATTCGATCAATGTTTATTCATATTCTCCCTTATCAATGCCACTGATGACACAGCAGGCAAACACCATCGTGAAAATCTGTGAACGGAGAAAGAAGAAAAGGAAAAGGGGGAAGAGAAAGAAATGGGAGATTGGTGAGGGTTAATGAATTAAAGAAATAATGACAAAAAGGAATTAATTGTATGAACATGTCCATAAACAGTGAAACCTGTCTATAAAGACCACTCGAAGGAAAAATGTGGTCTTTGTAGACAGGTGGTCTTTTTATTCCCGAAATGATATGGCCTCTGACTTATCTCATCAGAACGCGAGGCAAACTAAACATTGTGCAGCGGCTCTGGTCATACTTTCTAATAAATGCATCTTCACAAAAGTGGAAGTTTAATATCACCGTAAAGATGGGGCTTGAAATATGCTGGCTCAGTGGAAGAGCAGTGGTCTCGAAACCGGTAGGTCCCCCAAACCAATGCACCCTTAATGTTCATTACAAAGTCCCTCGGAGAGGAGACAAAGTCGTTGGTTCTGTGGTTGTTTAGTTTAACACAAGCATATCATGTGTTTTCTTACTAGTCTGGTATAAACTCAAACTACTTCACCCCGACAAAGCCCTGCCTATACAATGTTCACTGCAAATATCGGTTTATCAGTTGTTAAATAGTTATAACTTATTATTATCATTATCAGAAGGGTTTGACCAGGCTAGGATGGATGAAATATGATCTGTATCAAATTATTAAATTGTAATGACGAACCAGGCGTTCAAGAGTTTGAATTGGAATGAACAGTATATAGTACACAGTCTTATGGGAGCACTGCAAACGCATGAATATGATTGCAACTGGTTACATGATTCCATAGATAGGAGAAAAGCTTGCCTTTTATTTCTTCGAGATATTTTTTTCATCCTAAAAAGGTTCTACTTGATTGCCTATCTCGCTAATAACGCAGCATGTAAACACCAGGGTTAGAATCTGTGGGAATAATTCGAGAAAATTACAATACTTGGGATTTCCAGGGGCAGATAAGCAAGATTTCAAGATGCAGTAAATAACTGTGGACCTCCTTCGCAGATTCACAACTATAATCATCGTCATTGACAAGTTCAAGTGTGGGTACAACGGACATACTGCAATTTAATGAAATAGATACCATCCTAATTTGTCAAGATTGGATCCCCCTCCCACACATATACACGCACACACACACACACATAATTATATACAAAACCTGCCTTTCAAAATTCTGGTTCGTTGTTGAAACACCAATGAACATTGAATTAACTAACCAAATTAATGTACTTTTATAAAAAAAAAATTAAATCTATTGTCGCACGTTAAAGGGATAGTTGAGTTTTATTGCAAATTTGAAAGAACATACGATTTGAATGACGAATTCTGCTTTGTATGATCAAAATCGATTCAGAGGTGGCTGAAATTCCCTTAAATATAATGGTTTCTAATATTTGTGGTGCCCCATAAATGTTCGATAATTTGAACCAGCCATTGAAAAAAAAAAACGACGTAGCGCCTTGTACGTTTTATTTTAGCCAATGCCGATGTTTAATTGGCTTTTAGTTGGCTTTTTCGTGTTGGTTATAATAATTAATTATTTAACGGTCACCGTATTTTATTGAAAGTGGACCTGAATTGGTTTAATCGTATTGGCTGAAGTTCACACTTTGGGGTCTAATATTACCTTCAGAGCAAGTTTTGTCCTAAAAAGCACTAGAAATGTCATAAATAAGAATTAGCGTATTAATTACGCACTTTGAAGGCACTTGCGATTTGAAAAAAGAAATTAACTATCCCTACAACTATTATCTACAAATATATGTTCATGAGCAGAAGGAGGAGATATGGGAGGAGGGGGCAAGCAATTAATACATGAAGCGAAACTGCGAATTGCAAATAGGTTGCATGATTGATCGATGGATTAGTCAATGTTAAATTGAATAACGGATTAAGAATTGTTCACTTTATTCATTTGTTACTCAGTTTATAACTTGGTTGGTTGATTATATCATCTAGTGATTTACTGATTGATAGATTTGATTATTGGTTGATTGAGGATTTATTGCTTGATCACCTGAATTAATTGCTTAGATTTTGTATTACTTGATTTTAATGATTGAAAGATTTGTTGACTGAATGACTGACTGACTAACTGACTGACGGACTAACTGGCAGACTGACTGACGGATTGACTGACTGACTGACTGACTGACTAACTGACTGACTGACAGAATGACTGGTAGGGCCTACATTTCATAATTATATCTTGGTTGGTTAATTATTAGATTGGCTGATGGATTACTTTATTTTTGTTTTGTTAACTGATTGATTAATTGTTGTTTGGTCCGTATCTTACCTCGAACACAAGAAGAGCGAGACAAACAGCTCCAATGATAAGGTAATTATCTTGGATATCATCGATCGAGGCATCGACACATCCCTGAAAATTAAAAGGTGGGAAATTTGACAAATCAAATATAAACATCTTTGTTCCATATTAGTAATAATTATAATATTAAGTATTTTAAAAATGAAGAATTAATGTATTATAAGAATGACGTTTTCTAATGGATTCAAATAAGAACTATTACAAAGAGACTGAATAATGACACCTGAAACCAATCATTACAAATTAATCCTAATATGGGATCAAAAGTAAAGGTGGAAAGTATATTTATATTTATACAGAGAGTATCTAATGTCTATCTTTCCTCTTTAGATTTTGAAGTGCTCTTTGTTTCTTATCTTTTCTATCACTCCGTCTATATATAACTAAATTATTCATATCCTTACCCAAGTTTCATAATTTGTTAAGTTTATGGAAAAAAATGATTTGTCCCGATTTCTGTTTCTGGAAATGTGACATGATAAAGCTTACATCTATCTATAAATTTACACCAAAAAAGGCTCTAATTTCATTTTTTTTTTTTTTTAACAAAAAACATCAAATTTACAAGGAGTATCAACACTTAAGTTGTTAACTGCAGATAGATGAACGTATTTAACGAAGCATTCATGTACATGAATTTACTTATTTTTGTTCTGATTGAGTGATTGATTGATATTACTCGTCAAGTATACACTACAGGAGAGAATAAGAGATAGACAGAAAGAGAGAGAGAGAGAGTGGGGGAGAAAGAGAGAGATGAAAGAAAATTCTAACAGGATAAAGCAATAAATAAAAAATGATTATTAGCTGATTTTGAATGGGGTTATGTCACTGATAATGCTTCCAACTTTGAACTTGTTCCTTGATTTGTTCCTACCTGGCTGTTAACCAGGGTGGGGAAGGTCGGATTGCCCTTGGTACCAAGCTGGCACTGTGTAACATCCGCTCCGTCCACGCAGCACGACTCAGGCACCGCCAGATTACTGGGGAAGTTCACAGAGTTAACATAGTCTGCATACCCAGTAGCACCACAGCAGTCAAACTAGACGAGAGAGAGAGAGAGAGAGAGAGGGAGAGAGAGAGAGAGAGAGAAAGAGGATAAGATGACCGATGAGGGCGTAAGAATAAATCTTTAAGGAGTTCCAACTGTTGCCACTCTCCATCTTCATTTTCCGTTAAAGAAGCCCATATCATATTGGACAGGGGCATTTCAAATGGCAGCACCATCACTTTGGGATAAACTTCCACAAAATCAAGAAACATCACTCAGTTGGGACAATTTTTATCCGACGTGAAAATACACTTGTTAATCTATTTCTGTGTGGCATTTATACAGTGATGATCTAACTCGCAAAGAGACCCGCCATGTTGGTTTGCGCTTACTAACAGCCTTTTCACACACAGCTAAAATTATATAAACATGATTAGTATAAACGTGTTTGAAATGTGTATAAACTAATCACGAGCCTTTCACTCACAGAAATTTCGTTGCGATCATTAATCGTTTCAAGATTAACTACTGCTCGTAAAATGCGCAGTAGTGCTATTGCGCATTGAAGGTCAGGTCACATCAAACACAGCGGTCGCTCCATCCAGTTTAAACACGTTTAAACACGAAAAACCTTTCACACACAAAATGTCAAGCTCACTAGATACGAACTTCGTATCGGCAGCCTGCTTTTAGGGGGGTATGCATCGCGACTTCGTATCCATCCCAACATCGTATAAACGATGTTCACACCGTGGGAAAAATTTATATAAACATGTTTAAAACTCTTGAGTTAAACACGTTTATACTAATCATCTCTAGATACGATGAATTTTAGCTGTGTGTGAAAAGGATATCGTCATTATATTACTATGATTAGGATGCGAAAGTCATTGTACATTCATCAGCATTGTGAAAAATTGCGCCCAACTAAGATTGCTCACCGGGGAGTGGAGAATGTGCATCCTGCATGTGGAAGCAAGAAGGGATAATACTTATCTCATTCCGTTAGTCAGTTAGAGATCTCGTCGACGAATGTAAAAAACCAACAATATTATCATTACTATTATTACACTTTGAAACAATTTTAAAGAGTTCAATGGACTTGTTTTAAAGACCCTCTGCACTAGTTTGGCATGGAGGTATTAGAGATCCCTGCAAGGTCACTGGCAGGTGGTTATATCTCATAAAATGAGCACTCAATCAAAATTTTTAAAAGGGCATCATGGGGGTTCAACGGGTACCACTTAGGCATTGTTGGTTATATAGAAGCGCTAGTAGCTACTTGTAGTGCAGTGGGCGTAAAACTTTATATTTCTTTCAAGAACTGTATGTCTATTGTCATCACAGCAAGAGAAAAAAATAGATAAATTCTTACTATGACAAGCACAACATTTGGTTCTAGGTGATTGCGATGCATAAAGCTAAGTTAAATAGATTCTTAGTTTGTATCATTTGTTATATTAACCTCCCTTATGCAATAAATAGTTTATATATATCTTTGCTTTTTCATATTAAGGCAAGAAAGTCTATTACCCGAACCTCTCATCAGTTATACCAACCAAGAGCCAAGTTTGAACTATGCGGCCCCAACACATCGAGATGTTATTAACCTCGCGATACTGTGGTAGCATTCACCAAGGATATACAACCCTAGTAAAAGAGGAGAGTGAATTATATTTGTTTGAATTTTAAAGCTATCAGTAAATTATTAACTATCAGTAGATTAGAAGCGTTTTTTCTTCTTCTGCTTTTTCTTCTTCTTCTTATTTTCGGTCTTTTGTCCGTCTGTTAGAAGTCTTTTATCGGTCAGCTTTTCAGCCTGTCTTTAGTTTGTTCTCGGTATGTTGTCGGCCTGTTGGCTGTCTATTCTCGGTCTGCTTTTCGATCTGTTCTCGGTTTATTGTAGGGCTGCTAGCGGTCTGTTCTCGGTTTATTGTCGGGCTGCTAGCGGTCTGTTGTCAGTTTATTGTCGGGCTGCTAGCGGTCTGTTGTCAGTTTATTGTCGGGCTGCTAGCGGTCTGTTGTCAGTTTATTGTCGGGCTGCTAGCGGTCTGTTACCAGTTTATTGTCGGGCTGCTAGCGGTCTGTTTTCGGTTTATTGTCGGGCTGCTAGCGGTCTGTTCTCGTTTATTGTCGGGCTGCTATAGCGGTCTGTTCTCGTTCTCGTCAGTATTATACCTCAGTCACACCGCCAAACGGACCGACTTGGGGCAATTATGTACGTCATGCTCGTTCGGTTTGTTTTCAGTCTTGTGTCGGTCTTGTCTGACTGATTGGGGATAGAAGGCAAAGGTATATAGGGAACTAAACAAACGTAAAAGTGAACCTTACAGCATTTTGAATACCATCTACAGATTCTTTGGAGGCGTCTGTTGATGGGTAAGTGTTGGTGATGGTGTTTGTCATTCCTTCAATCATACTGGCTTCCAGCTGGAGAAAGGGAAACAAAAGACAACGGTTTGAATGTTTATTTGGAAGGACGTCATGACCATGAATACAACATAAACTTATCTTTCCTTACTTTCGAATTTCAAAAATAGTTCTGAATACATCTGTAATGTTATTTCATTTACAAATCCCGAACTATCTACCTTAACACAACACTCTCTCGCTCTCTCCTTCTTCTCCTTTACTATCCATTTGTCTTCTCCCTCTTTCTCTCTGTATCTCCTAAACCATCCTTCTCAGTCTCGACTCCCATCACCCTCTCTCTCTTTATATGTATATTCATCATTGTTTGCATTACCCCAACCCCAACCTACTCGTCCCTTCCTCCTTTTTTTTTTGTTTCTCCCCACCACCCCATCACTGTCTCTCGTTCTCTTTCTCTTCTCCCCGCCCCCCTCTCTCTCTCTCTCTCTCTCTATATATATAAATATATATCTCTCTTTCTCTAATTCTTTTTCTCTCCTTCTCCCTCTCATAAACATGATACATATCATTCCTTTTACGGCAATGACCGGTTTTCAGGGACTTTTTTTTTCTTCTCTCAAATCTTTTTGTCGGCAATTGTTTCTATTAGCTTGATGGGAATTCATGAGCTGGGTACACCTCTGTTCCCTTTTCACTTCGTCCCGCAAATTATTTACTTGACATTCAGCCGATCAACAGAACAGTGTAACAAACATGAGAAAGCTTTGTCAAAAAGGGTTCATTTCCAAATATCATATTAATAAAAATACCCATGTATGATTGCTCCCCCTCTCTTTCTCTCTCCCTCACACTCACACACGCGCGCACACACACACACACATACACTCTCTCTCTCCCTCTCTCTCTTTCTCATCCTTGCTATGTCATACCTCATCATCGAGGACGAAAGCGAGGATGCCTCTCCCCCCCCCCTTTCTCTCTCTCTCTCTCTCTCTCTCTATTTCTCTGTATCTCTTTCTCTCCCTCTCTGTATCCCTCTCTATCTCCCTTTCTCTCTCCTCTCTCTCTCTCTCTCTCTCTCCCTGTATCTCTCTCTCTTTCTCTCTCTCTGTATCTCTCACTTTCTTTTTCTCTCTCTCTCTCTCTCTCTCTTGCTCTGTCTCTTTGTCTCTCTCTCTCACCCTTCCTCCCCCTCTCTCTCATCCTTGATATATCATACCTCATCATCGAAGACGAAAGCAAGGATGCCGGCGGTGATCTCCAGTAAGATGATCAGAACCATGAAGAAGAAATACTAAGAAGAGAAGGAAACATATAGCTAGACATTAGTCTGGTATCAACATCATCATTGGGGTCATAATCGACACACCCGTAATTAAACTCATCATCATTACCATCATTATTATCATAAAAAAATAGTGTATCACTAGACATTAGTCCGGAATCAACATCATCATCAGGGTAATTATCAAGAATATCATAATCGACACAATCGTAATTAAAATCATCATTATTACCATCATCAGTATCACTATCATCATAATCACCATCATTATAATTACCACCATCAATACCATCATCATCACCATCAACATCAACATCACCATCGTGATCACCATCATGATCACCATCATGATCACCATTATTATCATCAACATCACCATCATCACTACCATCGTCATCATCATAACTATCACCATCATCATCAAAGACTTCATCCGCATCTCAAAACCATCGTTGCCATGGAGACATCTTCCCTTCTCACCAGTTTGAGGAGGAACGTTCCTTCCTTGAGAGCTCCGCAGCATCCACAGAAGCCTACCAGGAAGATAAAGCACCCAACCCCTATCGTTATACCAGTCACAATCAATATGGTATCCTCAGCGAATAGATCCGTGTATTCTTGCTGCCGGGCTGTTATCCATGATCCTATAGAAATCAACACAATACCCGCTGCCTGGAATTCAAAAGAATAATCACATGAAAATGATGGAGACGAGGCTAGCTCTGTTAAGTGATCAGTTATAAAATCCAATTTACCCAAATCTGTACATTAAAAGAAGAAAATCCAATTTTGAAAGGTCAAAAACAGAAAAGGCGTACTTATTCACCCCTGAATGATAAACGCATATAAAGCTAAACAACAACAACAACTCTATTAGCGTTTAATTGAAAATACTCATCCCTTTAAATATTTCCGTAATTCTTCCTTTCTTTCAAAGAACAGTATGCACATGCGCAATAACAATACCCATGAGCATGTCACACAATCTGATCTGATTCAAGACAACATTGGCATCTAGTAATATATATTTTACGTAATATCATTGGATGCAGTGTGCACTTATGAAAAAACATTTACTGGTTATCTTGTTGTATTAAACTTTACGATTTCAATAGAAAGTGAGCGTTACATGACTATGAGAGTGTTACTCGTGATCATCTCATACACATGGTAAACCATAAAGGTGTTGTGGTCGGTGATTCCTTGGTTTGTAGAATGCAGTTTAATGTGTAATTAGGCCGGTAAATCTTATGTAATAAATGACAATTTGTAATACAGTCAGACCTGTCTTGTTTGTTTGTTTTATTTCAAAAAATCGTCATAAACACAATAAAACAATGTAACTAAACCAAAGACTTATATAACAATAACAACATGATAAAACGGTTGGATAGTCCAGTTCAGAGCCATTTAAGGTACTATGTCCCATTTGCAGGCCAAACAAATGAAAAGGTTAAATTCCAACTGCATTTGAAAGACAATACCAATCTAAAACTTCCCTTAAAAAGGGGGGGGGGGGCTTGAAAATGTCTTTAAGTGGGAAATTAACGACTATTAGTTGTCGAAAAGACTTGGGAGTTAAAGAGCCAGTAATTAATAGTCTGATCTTTCAGACCATTGTACCGAATGGTCGTACGTTTTATGCTGCGCAAAGATTTAATTAGTTAAATTGTGGTCATCACAAGAAGTCGGTTATTGATGTAGACAAATGCTCATGTACCCTTTACAACTCAATGTATGTATATTATTACCAAAAGATTAAAAAAGGTCAGTCAATCACTCAATAGTGTCTGACAGTGAAGTCTTGCAAGTAAACGGTTCCCGCGAATAATTTGAATATTAGGACACCGCTACCGTTTACATTTCACAGATAGGACATACATGACATATTCATAATTCCTGCAAAGTTCTACATAATTTGATGTTTGCTACAAAAGGGACATAGTATCTTTAACCTAACGACTCTGTTCTTTCATGGAGTCCAATATATACATATCTGTTGAGGTCACCAACGGAAAACAGAGAAAATAGCCACTGTAGACAGTTGGGCTTTCTAGACAGGTTCAACAACCCACATTTCTCTCTCAAGGGAAACAAAGTCACTATAGACAAGTGGTTTTTAAGAAAAGTTATCACTAAGACGGGTTTGACTGTATTATTTTCGAAATTGAGTTCACCTTGCTAAACGAACGAAATGGCTCATTATCAGCTTTTAAAAATAAAATGAGATTGAAAGGCTACAATATGTGTGCAAGATGAAAGACTTTCATGTCACTTTTATGTTACTATTGTAGTTTAAGGATTCCAAGGAAGAACAGTAGTTTCAGTTTTCAGTTTAGTTTATTTCATTTTTCCATTTTTTCTAGCATCATTGCAAACACAATACAAATCAATATGCAGTAAACAATAATTGTATAGTATACAACATGAATATACAAATCAATATACAGTAAGCAATGCAAAAGAATCATATCAAGCGTGACGAAAATACAAATCAATAACTAAAACATTATTCATAATTTGGATTATTAACAAAATACAGAGTTAACATGGTAAATAAATATTATGATTCTTTAAGTTTTTTTTTAAGTTTTTTATCTATTATCATTTTTTAATTAAAATGGAGAAAATGGAGAGGTCCACTAAGAAGCAGGGCTTGTTTAGTGTGGATCCCTCAGAGAGTGAGTAAAATAGATCTCTTTAAAGATAGAAAATGAAATTAAGACAAATATCGTAAGGAAAAAATATCTAAGTGTAAGAGGTGATATGGTGCCAATGGTATATGGAAATGCAGAAAAGAAAATGAAGATGGAAGAAGAGTGAGAGGAGAAAGCTGGCGCGTCTGTGTGGGAAGAAAAGGAGAAAGATTAAAGTAATAACAAACAACAAAAAAGAGAGAGCGAGAGAGAGAGAGGGGAAGAAAGAGAGAGACACAAATAAAAAGAGAGAAAGAAAGACGGAGACGGAGAGAGAAAGAGGTAGAGAGAGAGGGGAAAAAAAGAGAGTTGGGTCCCGATCGCTCAATTTGATTTTTCTTTATATGTTTCGAGAATATTTTTTTTCAACTTGATTTTGAAGCAGTTTAAGCTTAAAGAATTAATTATATCGTTGCCAAGTGAGTTCCAGTATTTTGTTCTATAAACACTGCTGAATTGGGCTTTCCACCGATTTTTGTCTATGTACATGTATAAATATTTCATTTTGTATATTTTACTTTGTATTATATTTTTATCTGATTTCGGAAATAAAAACAACGACAAAGGACTTACCCACACGCAGAAGTTCAAGATGAACAGGAAAAGCTTTGCAATCTTTGGTCCACAACCAGCCACCATTTTGAATTATTTCTCTAAAAGAAGAACAGAAAAATACACAGATACAGCGGTTATTTCACCCAAAATTACTTGTGCAATCGTTTCCACGTACTATATTCTAGCCTATTACGAGCGGAGGTTCGGTTTACACTGTCTACCAAAAAGCTTTCGTATGAACACACCCAGTGAGATGAATAATAATGACGTCATCAGGGGGTCCAGGCAAACAATGCTCTGCATCGGTTAATCATTAACACGAATTCAATGTCATATGAATCTTCTATGGCTTGACTTAGAGGCTCAGATATTAGGCTCCTACCCGACACGATGTCAAAGTGATTTTATTGGAAAATAATCCATATGATTGATGCAGTATATTGCACCACAGTCAGACCGCGGGCAAAGTATATTTTTTAATATGGAAATTTTTCATATCTTACAATCAATATATTTGGTATCATTTTCACGACATTTTCTTTCTTTGTGGAGAGTAAATGCGTATTATTTGATCTGCATTTTGTGAATTGGATTCTATTCTTGAGCCTAACATGTTTAATTAAATCTATCTAACTTGAAACGTTTGGAAACGTCCTTTTGGTTGGAACCTAAATAGCCTGTATTACTGTTCTTTCGTGTTTATCGTGTCGAGTAAACATCAGGCAGAATTTTTGGTCGCAATATAAACAGTGTGCTCTGCAAATAATTTGAAAACATTAGCAAATAGGTAGAATGCCATATTTTTCCAAAATTATTAATCAGAAATGTTTTGTGACGAAGGATTGGATGGTTGGTAACCAGGATTTAGACTATACCACGCCCTTGTAAGATTACGTAATCACCAAATACCAATCCTTGTCTGTCAATAAGATCATGTATTCTTGAGGGATTATCGATGAGGCTTCATTAACAAAGCATGTTAATTAATAACCAAGCTTCACTATCAGTTGATTACTAATTAGATTGGTATTCTTTGTATAAGCCTGGTCGTTCTACGACACATGCTCCGCTGACAAGTGCTCCGCGTTCATCATCCATAAATAACCAAATTCATAACTTTACAACTGTATACCTTAGCCTAAACTTAAAGGAAACCTCACTCCAATAAATGACTTTACTTATTCTGAGAGATTCATTGTATTCTTACCCATTAACCTACAAGATTCCCCACCAAGTGTACGAGAGAGGCATAAAGCACACAGTTCCTCAGCACGACATAGGCATCGCCATTTTATTGATAACGTGACGTACTGTATGTAGAGTCGTTTAAGTCGTTTACAAGTAAATGCATTCAAATGTATGGATAATTCCTTCCCAGGTGTGTGTGGTGATGAATCATTTCATTCACCTGCTATTATCCTTTGTGCAGTACTACAATTGCCAGAATGCAAATTGCAAAAATAACTTTCTGCTCCTTTTTGGTGAAGTTTTCTCATAATGAAATAGATTTGTCAACTGCTTTATTTCAGTATGTTTTAATACATTAATTACACTTGTTCCCCTGTTAAATATTCTTCACCAAATAAAATGTCTATCATCTCCCCTATGATTTTTCCTCGTTGGGAAGTAAAGCTTTTGATATTAATTTAAAAAGTCTTTCCAACTAAAGGTTACTACATCGTATAGATGTATTAAGCGCTATATAAAGCAGAATATTATTATTACATGCAAAACTTCAACTGCTACGTCACATTTTCAAGACAATGCCTGCGCCGTTAACAAAAAGCATCACATCATGCCAGAAATATATTCATTTATATATCTCTTGTACATTTTCGTAAGGAATATCGTACATCAAATGGCAGGAATACATCTCATTTATTAGAATACCTACACTTATTCTTCGGGATGAGGTTCCCTTTGAATTTAAACCCTAGCCCTATATATTTGACGGCTCCCTAAATTCACAGCACAGCACTTTACCAAACTTGACCCACAGCACTTTACCAAACTTGACCCAACCCCTAACCTGAAACCCATTTGCAACTCTAACCCTATCATTTGACGAATTCTGAACTAACATATCAGCACTTTACCTAATTGAACATGTAATCATAATATAAAAACTCTTACAATTCTGTCCATTATATATGTTTAAAACTATTTATTTCATTTATTTTACCTTTCTATCTTCAGCCACTCCTATCAATATATTTTGTCCAAACCCTGCCATATTTCTCTGATAGTTCAGATATCTTATTACATATTTTTGAAGATTATACAATATTGTTTTTATCATGACGTTGAGATTAATAAATGAAATGAACTTTCTCCTATACACCCAATTATTAAATGCTGTGATCTTCTTTCCGATAGTCTTTCTTGATGTCCATTTCCCTGTGGCTGTTCCAAATTGTAAAATGGTTTGACCAAAGTTTATTTCATCCTGAGCCCAATATTTGCTTGAATTTGTCGACGTGCAAAAGCCTTCGGTCATCGTCGATAAGAATGATTGATACGACACTTTGACGCTAGTTTAATTATACTTAACCACACAAATACCAAACCAAATATGCACTTTGTCTAACAAAACGTACCACAGAAACTTTGCAAATGTATAAGTATCGAGTGTTTTATGTATGTATGTATTAAAATGTGTGCGTAGGGATGTACATGCACATGTTAATGATTATGCTACTAGCCAACCAACAAAGCAATCTAATCAGGCGGATTGCATGAAATAAGACTTTTAAAAATCTTTTTCAAAACTAATTTACGAAAAAGTCTTTATCATTTTTGTATTTTAAACAAAGCCTTTATAATTCTAACGAAAATATAAAACTGTGATCAAATATTAAAGGTTTCTTTAACATTGCATCTATTTCTTATTAAAACGATTTCTTTCCTTGTTACAATATGGTAAAAGGTAGCATAAATATTGATTTATACCAATTTCAAGAAGTACGTATAAGCTATTAATCAAATAATAAACACTGTAATCTCTAATATATCTCTACTATAATATTTTTTGTGAATTTTGCCTTCATTCTTGGTATCATCATCTATTAAACTATTTTGGGTTTTTTTTCGTTGTCCCGGATATTTTGTGCTCTCCCATTAATCGAAATACAAATTCATTTTCTCGCAGAAATTGAAAACATCCAAATGTAAGAACACTTCAGTAATATTCATAAAGAACAAAAATTACAATCACAGCCCAAAATGGAAGAAATCTTACCTTGACTTGAGGGAATTCACAAAGTTATCAAGGAGCAGTCGATGTGTATCGTCGAATCGCGTGTTTGCTTCAAATGACTGTAACCGTAGACAAAGGACCGTTTTTATGGTCTCGCTTCGAGTATACGAGTTGGTCTATTGCGTTGGTCAGTTGGTCATCTGCGCCGTTGCCAATAGCAAACACATGATAACAATCGTCTTAAAAAAGGGCGAGGTGCGGACATAGTTACCATGACCAGATCGATTAGAGTGTAGGCGGATATTGCTTATCATTGATGAATTATTTAAGATTACTTGTTTATAGTCGGTAAATACATTAATCATGACATTATTAGATTGACGTCAACAGGTTATTTTTATCCTTAGTCGGTTATAGTTAAAGGTAATACAACGTTTTGGTACGGGGTCATGCAATGAACGTATTGAAAGCGTATACGATCCTACAATATTCAGTGATCGTTGTCGCGGTCGAAATCGACTCTAAAGTTATGAAATTGTAAATAATTAACATTTTATGTTGAATAGCTCCCTCTCAAGGTCAAGATATTAATTAAGCTATAAAACAATGTTTATTTACTAAAATCGACTGATTAGTGTTTCTCGTTCGGAAAATTATATACCACAACTACATACTCTGAGATTTTTATGGTCGCAGGTACCATTGTACGGCCCTAGGAGCTATTTGAAATTTATCAAAATTTATCGGGAGCACCGATAAATCTTTATATTCGATTTTTCTTGAAAGCAGAAGTGTTTAAGGGGCTAAATTTGTTTGTGTTTTTAATACATCCACAGGGGCATCCAAATATACCAAAATTGTAAAGAATCACTATCCACCCATTTTTTAAAATTTCCTAAATCTTTGTAATACTTTTAAAGTAATTTTTTCAATAATTTAAAGTCTTCTTTTGAAATATTGTATTAATTAGTAATTAACAAATATGTATTCATCCTCCCTCTCTGTCTCACCTTTCTACTTTTCACTCTCCCTCTCCTCTCACTCCTCTCCCTTCTCTCTTTCTGTGTGTGTCTCTCTCGTTGAGACCAATGACGCGTTAAATGCAGCACATGGGGTGTGGGATGCTATTCTTTTTAATTTTGCGTGCGAGATACAGTCGTCTGGCCGTGAAAGCCACTTGAAAGCTTGAAAGCTATGGGCGGCGCTACCCTCCCCTCCCTAATAGAAAGTAAGAAAATAAATGTCCACATAGTCTCATGCATTATGATAAACGACAGTTACTAATTTTTCATTTATTTATTTATTTTGTTTAAAATTTTTTTGAGGGGGGGGGGGGTTGCTTTTTCGGTGGGTTTATGTGTATGTTTATACCCAAAGTAATTACAAGTTGATAGCCTATAATCTTTTTAAAATTGGCAAATTAAGCCAAGCATGAGAGTACCTTGGGGTACCACCATACTTTTTGTAATCTTTTTATCCAGCTTGGGAGACATATTGTCTCAATAGGGTCAGAGTAACGAATATTTACTTCAAAATGTGGGAAATCTTTAACATCCAAGTTTTTTTTTTTAAATGCCTAAAGTTGATCGGACTTTATTTTTACCCGGTCAATTGTATACAACGAAAAGGGTCATGACCTTTCATATCATATTCGTTATTCGTAATCATGGTAACACTCAATTTCTCTCTCTCTCTCTGTCTCTCTCTCTCTCTCTCTCTCTCTCTCTCTCTATATATATATATATATATATATTTCTCTTTATATATCTAACAACATACGTAGACCAGTACAAAGAATTGAAATTTGAATTGAATTTCAGCTTTAATTTCTTCTCAGTATCGATACAATGTGGTAAACATAAAGGTGAGTACAGAAAATAATCAGATAACAGAAAGAGGCAAAAATCCTGAAAGCAAGGCGGGGTGGCAAGGCATTGATGATCATTACCGAGTCCTTTGGAGAGGACTTTAAGCAGTCGGTCCCCTGGTTGTTTACTTACAAGCATATCCTTGCTTTCTTACTGAGCAGCCAGGTTAAACAATCACAAGACCATCATCGACCAATGTATTGGAAACGCTCAAGACAAATAAAAACAAGTTAGTGTAGAAACATCTTTAAGGCCATGATCACACGTTTCTTGCATCTAAATGAGTATCGATCGCAGAAAAACTGAGGATAAAGTTAAGCTTTATATAAAATAATTTCGTTTGAATTACATGTAAAGTTTAACTTTACCTATTGTATTTGCACATGATGTGTCATTGCAAATTGACGCCATATTCACGTCTCTCACTGTGTTAAGGAATGACATCTTACCAAAAAAATCACTGCAAAATAAAAAGTGAATAAGCTGCGTCGTATTGAGCATGCGTTACTTTCATTGCACAGGACTGATTAGCGCATGTAACGACGCATTCGAAATGATGCCTCGTACACGTCTCTGACACACTCTGTTAGGGAATGACATCTTACAAACAAAATTACTGCAAAATAAATAGTGAGTAAGCTGCGTCGTATTGAGCATGCGTTAATTTCATGCTCAGGACTGATTAGCGCATGTAACGACGCAATCTAAATGACTCCTCATGCACGTCTCTGACGCATTCTGTTAGAAATTGACATCCTTACAAGAAATCACTGCAAAAATTAGTGAATTAGCTGCATTGAAATGAGCATGCGTTAATTTCTCGCACATGACTGATTAGCGCATGTAACGACGCAATCGAAATGATGCCTCGTGTATGACGCACCTGGCCCCGTTTCATAAAAACTTGATATCAGTAACAAGTTGCAAGAACTGTTATATGCTACTGCAATCATTTCATTGATTGGTTGTTGGCAGATTTGCCAAAGAAATATGACAGTTGTTATTGATGATATATTTTTTTTTTTAACAGAGCCCTGATTGTTTACATTAATTTGGGGGATTAACGCCGACAGGCAACTTTTTTTTTTTTTTATCCCCATCAACATATAGCATACAAGTTTATTCATTAGTTCCCCCTATGCTATTAAATTGTTAGTTAGGCTAATGTTAGTTTCTGTGTGTACTTCTCTGCATTTTATGAAATTGAATTGAATTGAATTTATTTCCGCATTTCCATTACAAAAATTACAGATACACAGTTATATACGAAAGTAGAAATACATAAAGTAAACAACATCAAATACATGCAAATTAAGAAGATAAAAGGACATATTTACACGACTTGAAACAACATACAATGCAAATTTGGCGAGATCAAAAAGGTTTGTGTAAAACTTATGTACATGATCTCGTAAAGTTAAGAAGCATTTATACAATTCTAAAGACAACATAAAGCTCACCAAGCAAATACACAATGAATCGATATTAATAAAAGGCATGAATATTATTGTATTC